>ML813570.1:0-20133 GCA_009831015.1 Picea engelmannii | reverse complement strand
AAAAAAATTGGCGGAAAATGACAAAAAAAAGCAGGGGAACATGAGTAAGGTGGCTTAATAAACTCTCGTCGATCAAAGAAAGGAAGTAGACCCTACGTCAATATATATATATATATATATATATATATACACACACACATGAGTGGGCCTAATGGTTAAGAACATGTGTTTCCTCCTAAGAGGTCACAAGTTCAAAAGGGGGTTACGGTATGTATACCTCCATAGACTTTACTAGTCAAATCGTTGAGGGAGGGGGTCTCATACACCAATTTGGTGTCTGGCTTGGCCGCGACCTTAAAAATAGATTGTTATTATTATATATATGATGTATTGTTGTATCAATTTAGTTGGAAGTTAATATGAGAGGAATATACATTATCTTTTATTAATAAATGAATCAAATAACTCATTTATCAAACTATATAGAAGGGTAGGTATCTCGGACCTAGGAGGTCCATCATGATGCATATCTCACACTCAAAAGGTCTCATGATGGATTATTATAAGTAGGTCGTAAATATCCCATCAACAACATATTTAAAATGAAAAATAGCTTAGCAATTCAACTACACAACATGACATAAAAGGATACTTCCATTAAATCCTTTTCCATTAAAGGCAGTGGCACACCTTTAATTGGGACAATATTTGACAAAAGCCTCAATAAAAAGGACATTTTCATTTTTTTCACTATATCAAATCATATAGAACAATATAGTATAAACATTATTTATACTACATTGACATACTTGTAATGCTCTTTACTATGTATAAACATTATCTATACTACATTGACATACTTGTAATGGTTTTTACTATGGATTTGCATATGGATCAAGGGTGATAATATTCAACTACCACACAGGGACACAACATTGTTAATAGGGCCATTTACACAAACAACACCTAAATACATAGTTCATGTAGTCCAAGTAAATATGCATTTCAATCATGAGCTTCCCCTACACAAAAATATTGAAAGAAACAACACTAAGCTGCTATAACAAAAAAAACAAAACAAATACACAATAAATCAATAAACAATCATTCACAATGGAACAAAAAAATTTAATTATGTCTAGAAGCTTACCTTCGCTTAGCTCAAGTACTCTACAATTTCTCTGAAACTAACCAAATATGTCTGCAAGAAACTAAAAAATGGAAGATAGATTCAACTAGGCTTAATATCAATTTAGTGACTTTAAATACGTTTCATACTTCATTTATTCCTAAGCAACACCTAAACTATTTTTATCATGCTCCGCTTTATCATGACATCAACATCATCCTTGTAGCATAAAAAATAAGTCAATAATGAGATTGTCAGAATGATCATGTATTGTATCTGGAATTTGTATTATGTTTAAGGTTTTTTAAGTTATTTCTTACAAAACAAATTTAAGGCGTTGTCTAAACATTCGAATTTTTGAATTTTTCAGCGAAATCTGATGAAATAGATCTTGGTGAAATCTCTATTTTATGTTGTTTAAATTGCATTTTTGAATGCACAAATGGATTCAACACCCTAAAAAACCCTCAAAACACTTAAATTATACACTCTCAATCACTCAAACATAAAATTCCAACAATTTTTTGTCAAATTTCAATAAAAATTAATAAAAAAAATATACCCATAAAAACTTAAAAAACTCAAACATTTAAACTACACACAAATTTCTAAATGAATTCTCTCCTCATGAACACTGACTACATAGAGCGTACATTTTATACAAGAGGTGGATATTGTTGTATTTGCTAGCGACCATTGTTCCTAACACCTTTATATGAATTTTAAAATAGAATAAATCTCGAAATGTCTTGATTGATGTGGACGTTTAGAACCATTTTTGGGAGGTTGCTCTAAAAGCACCAATGATAATATTTCTTGACTTAAATATGTTAAAAGATGATAATGATAGTTTAAAAGATGAAAGATGATTTAGTAGAGAAAATTATTAATTATTATGTTATATTGGATTTGTAAATATATCCATTTCCATTTTCTAAAAAATGGATGAGTAAATATGAATTTATGTTATTCATAATAAGTTTATTTTATTAATTTTTAAGTTATTTATGATTAAATTAATATTTATATTGATTATTTTTACCTTCAGATGTTTCAAAAGACGATTTAGTAGAGAAACATGCACACTATTGTGTTATATTACATTTGTAAGTTGTAAGTGAGTATATTTCAATTTTATAGAATGAGTTATTGTGTAAGTATGACTTTACATTATTCATGATTGCACTAATAAGTTTATATTTATGTTATTTATGATTGACATAATGTTTATTTTGATGATTTTTATATTATTTTTTAATTAATGTATTTTTGGAATGGATTATATATATTGTTAAATATTTTTTTGAAAAAAAAAAATGTATATTTGTTATTTTAAGTAGAAATTAAAATATATTTAGAATAATCTTGATATCTTAAGAAAGAATATTGTATGTATTATATAGGGGTTTATGACTTTTAGTCAGAATTGTCAATATTACATTTTAGTTGTTACAAACATCTTAACTGGTTAGAAAAAAAAATAGTACATCTAGAGTAAATTTCAGAAATGCACTAATATTATTCAAAAACAAAAAAATCGAATGATCTCCTCCCAAACCTGTCAACCAACAATCGAAGGATAAAACAGTATATTCATGGGAGCACTTACTCACCTCATAATTCTTTGCAAACCAAAATACTTCATGTAGAGCAATCACCTACTTGGAAACAACATCGGCCTAAAGATTAAATTCTCAATAGACAACGTCTATGGAGATAGATCCAAAAGTTTCCTGTAACTCCCACATTCTACATTGTCAAGATAACAAAGCTATAATGTCCATGCGAGTTCTCCCTTTAAACCAGTCTACTACTAACTTGGAATCACCCACCACTTTTAAAAGTCTTTTTCCTTTGTCCCAAGCAAAGTTTAATAGCACCCAAAGGGCTATAAGCTCAACCTGATTATTTGTGCCAATTCCAACTCCTAGTTTTAAATGAAAAAAAATGATCAAAGGTAAGATGTAACACAATACCAACTCCACAATACCTTGGAACCCCCTGACAAGTACCGTCGAAATAACTCCATGCTATTGACTGGTTGAACAAAGGTGCTCGAAGAGGCATATCTATCTTTCTAGTGACCTCGTTCTTCTTTTATTTAAAGGTAGTTCGAACCTTGTGTGTAATGAACGAGAGGCATTCATATTTTCCTTCAAATAAACTCGGATTTATATGTAGCTAAATTCCCCATATGACATAACAAGGAAGGCCCTCGAAGGAAGTGACCACTGAATTCGTCACCCAAGTCTAGAGACGTTGCTCCAATGAGGCTTGATTCCATGTTCCTAGATAGTTCAACAATTGGAGTACCTCTTTCCAAACATGTACTGTAAATGAGCAAGAGACAAAAAGGTGGTCCATTGACTCCCATTCGACCTTGCACAGGATGGACCGGCCTTGCCACCCTTTATTTTGACCATTATCCTAGGTTAAAATTCTATTAGCCATCGCCAACCGCATAAAGATATGTATCTTCAAAGGGGACTTCCATTTCCAAACTAATGACCACCACCACTTGTAGTCACCTGTCAAATGAGATAAAAATAACAAGAACATAGCAACATGCACACATAAATCACACGAGATTTGTCTTGGAAAACCCTTACGGGAAAAACTAGACAACAATAAATCTATTATTGCCTTGACCAAACCTGACCAACTGTCAACTTCCGAACCAAGACCAGACCAAATAAAACTTTACCACTTAACTCTCCACACATTACAATGAAGTATCACCAACCTTTTAAAAAATTTCATCTTTCCCTACGAACATGTTTAAACTCCCGACTCTCTCTTTTCATTGTGAGTCAACCAACATATCATGAACGCGAATGCCTCAAGCAACACACGCATTTCAAATCTCCCACCGGTTATTGAAGGAAATTGAGTCTGACGGCCCATAGACGTGACCTCATAACCCTCATGTCGATCTCTACAAATTATGATGGCCCATATACTTGACCTCACAACCCTCATGTCGATCTCCTGTAGATTTTGACGGCCCACACAACCCCTCCTTCACACATGCCTCTGCTCGTCTGGACCATCTTCCACTCGATTTATTCTCCGATCTCTTGCTCCTGCAAAACCTTGTTGAGCCACCGAAGGGCAGAATAGACAACAATAATATTCAGTCGGTGACATGTACGCATCGTGGTCACCTGAATTATCTTGTTCTCCTTACCATGGCTTCTTCCAATTCAAGATTTATCCTCCACGTGGATTCTAGACTACTCGATCTCTTGTTGACGTCTGCGGCCTCCACTATATACAAAATAGACATCTGCTACCTCCAAAATGTACGTCCTCTAATCTCAATGCTAAAAACCTGTGGCCGACTTGACCTTTGCCACCCATGCACTCGGTTCCCATGGATTCGCCATCCAAACCCTCTTTCCGGGATAGATTATTAGCCTAAGAAATCTTCGGCTACGATAACAGTTGTTAGAAATTTAATAATAAAAGAGAGATAAAAATAACAAGAATATAGTAACATGCACATATAAATCACACGAGATTTATCTTGGAAAATTCTTATTGGAAAGATCATCCAATAATAGATTTATTATTGTCTTGACTAAACTCGGTCAAGCTGGCCAACATTAGAGGCAAGGTCAAGTGAGCCTTCACCCTCAATTCTCGACACATTACAATGTAGTATCACTAGCATTTTAAAGGATTTCATTACATGTAATCCACTGGCTACCAAAACCATGTGTTCGAAACCATCGATGTTGACCTAACAACTTTGACTCTTTCACTAAGTCAGGTTTAACCTAACATCATCTTATCTACATTGCTAGCATCAGAGATGGTGAAAGCAATGGAGTGCAATAGTAACATGGTAACATTATAGAGCTCAGATGGGGAAATATTTGAGGTGATGGAGACAACGGCATTGCATTTGAAGGTCGTAAAGATGGCGATAGGTTGCGGGAAGTACACTAAGAGTTCCATTCAATTGCCAAAAGTTTCCACCAGGATTTTGAAAATTGTTATAGATTATTGAAAAATCCATGTACATGATGCCCCACACACAACAACTGATATTGTCAAAAGATGAGATGTGGAGTTTGTCAAACCTCTTCTGGATGATCCGTCGACACTCCTCAAACTTACAGTGGATTCCCACTACCTCAATTAGTGAGCTAGCAAAAAATACCAGTACTTCCTGCTAGTGGAACAAATTACAAGACCAAGTATATAAAAACTTGGATTTATGGCAGTCAAAACATAGGTGTTAAATCATAATAGTGTAGTTTGTTGATGTGTGGAATTATTTGTATTTTTTGAGTGTATTGACATAGGTGTTAAATCATAGTAGTGTAGTTTGTCGATGTGTGGAATTATTTGTATTTTTTGAGTGTATTAATTGCTGAAAGATTTGCAATTGTAGAGTGGTAGAGAGCCTACCATGTAAGCACTCTAGCCACCTATAGTTCCACCTCCAAATACAACTATGGTTTGATTTGAGATGCATAAATGAAGGCTTATACTACTATTCTCACATATCACAACTTATCCTTATTAAATGTGCACAACTACTATCTAATACATTGAATCAATCAATTGCACCTTCCATAAAATTGGTATGTGTAAAGTATAACAAAGTTATTATGCATCTCAATGTTTCTCAACAAAGTTTTGAGTTTGAAGAATTAGTGCAGGAACAATGTGTTATAACATCTTATTATGTATCATAGATCTACATGGTCTTGGATGATGGAAATAAAATAATTTTATTCTGTTTTCTTTTGGTTTGGAATGATAGAAAATGGGAGAGTAAACATAGTATTCTTTACACCAACAAAACTGTTCTAAGCGTATTATTCAATCAACAATGCTACATATAAATACATCAAATTTTGTTTAAAGATAGACACCCTGTCTTAATCACACTAACAAATTGTTAAGAGAATATCTCAACCACACACCAAAATAGGACCTAACTAGTTGGAGAGAATCTCTCAAGTCCAACTAGATCTAACAACCTCCTAAATCTTAGAAGCAAACAACTCACGTATAGATTATCTCTACCTCACAATGACCTATACATTAATAAACCACAACCTTATAGTATAATGAAGAATCATTTATTAATCAATAAGACAGGTAAGACTTAATAGTTCCAACACCCCTTCTTAATGAGTACTTGTCTCAATCTCTTGAAAACTTGAAGGCTATGGACTCCATCAAGTTGTGACCTATTCCTTTGAAAGGTATATCCTCCTTGTTATGACCCAAGTTTTCCAACACCATTGGACACCATTAGTACTTGCAATGTCTCATAACACTCATAAGGGAATGATGAAAAAATTTCATATTTCAGATCTCCCCTGAACTATTGGATAGAAATACCCACATGCATATCTCATAACCCTAATGAGGTATAGTTTCTTCGACCCTTCAACATCTCGAACTATTTGAACAACCATCCATTTTGAGTTGAACTCGAAAATTCCCCCTCTACTTTTGGAGATTCATCATCATTTATTTCACAAACAATGGATAATGCTAATACATACTTACACTAATTCAAAAAAATTATCTTCTACTAATTAAAAAAAAACTATAGTAAAATGAAACTAATGTAGCTATCCCCTCGAGGATACAAAACATCACTGGTGGAAACATAACATCCTGTAGAGCTTAATAACATGACTTGGTCTTGTTTTTCCAATGGGATAAACAACTCATGCATTTGCAGACACTCATTTATGATCTCCATTGGATCCATTTGAAAATCCCTGAAAATCATAGGCCAAAAAGTTTCCTCTAGAAAAGAGAGAAAAAATTGCCTTGCCTATGGGTGATTTGTTGGTCGAAGGGGAACTGCATTAAGCAACACCAATTTCTAAAGGTGCACCAACAATAGGATTCAAAAACTACATAGTATCCAAGTTAACAACCAAAGATCCTCTATTGGCCTTTAACTGATATGCACCTCTAATGTACCCAACCACCCTGGTACCCGCTGGGATGGTGGGGTACTTAGAAATTTTCTCCAATTTCCACAGATTTTCCATACCATATAACTATGCTACTCTGCAATAATATAATATTATACATGCAAAATGACATACAAAATCATGTTAATTCATGTAAACAAACAAAAACATAAAATGTTGAACTATTATTTAAGCAAGCAACAATTTAGCCCATTTTAATACATAATAAACAACATACAAACACCAATAATAGAACGCTTATCTTTAATAACAAATTACAAGAATTGGCTGCTGACATGGGAAATTCCTTCCAATCGTAGGCACTGTTGCACTAAGTCTTTCTACAACAACCCACCCCCATGTTGGGGCTATAAGTCCACAAGGATGAACAATATTCTCTCAACCCAATTCCCACTAATTTCTCAGCCTATTCACTCATGCAACCATCCCAATCACCAAGTCTCTTACCCTCTTCAGTCTGCACAATCTAGAGAAGTGGACCCCCTTCTCTGCAATGCAGTCCCTCAAGCTGTCACACCCCTTTTCTCGGGCTCCAACATAGAACGACTAGGAAAATATCAATGCTAGGATATATAGGGATGATCAATATCAATTTTCATAATACTCATACAATTCATTCCCCTTACATGATTGGATCCCTTTCTCTTGCAATTCATATATGCAACATGGAGGTAGAGAGATGGATGGAATGATGGAAGAGATAATGAGAAACTCTCAAAAAACAAGGATTAAGTATGCATGTATCTAACTTACCACTTGGCACTCAAGGAAGTCGTCCCCAACTACTTTTTCATGTATCTAAAGGATGATATGATTTATACATAAGCTAAGGTAATGCCATTGGATTATAATAAAAATTATAATATTCTTGGATTTGGCCCCTTTGGCCCCTCTTAGCCCCCTCTCGTTCCTATGTTATGGAGTCATATACCCCCATCACTTAAGGCCCCCTTGTCTCACAAGCAACACTATATTTTTATTTATAACTTTAATTTAACTCATTTACATTCCTCGACCCTCGACCATACTATTTGGCTCACAACCTAATTCACATATTTACATTACATTACATTTTGGGGGATCAAAAATGGGGTGTTACATTCCCCTCACCCTTATTTGTCCACTTTCCTTAGTGCACATTGACACCCTATGGGCGTTCACACACACACACACACAATTTTTTTACATCAAAAAATCAAAATAGATGCATATAGGCTTCTTGCATTGCATCTTCTATCTCCCATGTCACGTCTTTAAGGCTGTAGTAGGTCCACTAGACCTTTACCTACCCTATGGATTTTATAACACACCCGAGCCCCTAAGCTTCATTTGGATGGTGGGATGTTCAAAATGTCTCTTCTTAACCATCACTCTAACTCTATTTTCAAGATCAGATTTTGATTCCACTCCTTAAGAGATTTCCAGTGACTGTAGCCATGCTCATAGTGATATCTGGACATAAAGATACACCCTCTTAACATTTTCTTAGGAATTAATCACATGTGGCACCATCATACCCACATGGCATCCATGTGGATTTGCTCCACGTCTAATCCAACTGACATGAACTTGCTCTATCTCTCCAGGTCAAAGGACGTTGGCCCCAAGCTTGGTGCTAACCATCAAACACAGGCCATCATAATCATCTCATCGAGATTTCATTTTACCGCGCCCCGAGGGTTTTCTTGAAGTTCTCATCCCGCAATACTATCAAACATTCACCATCAGACTCATACCATTAGGATGAAAACTTAGCATGCTCACGAATTTTGCTGAAGTCTGAAGCTCGCAAAGCTATTGGGCTCTCACCAATTTGGAAAATCCCCATTAGAGTGGTTAACTCACCACTCTCATAGTTATTCCAAAACCCGAATCCTATAAGGATATCAAATTCTCTCCATTGTCTCACCCATCAGGAAAATATTCCCAAAAATATATTCCCATAAGCGGTCTCCTGAACTGACTTTTTCGAAATAACATGCTCGTTCGCTAGATTGGATGATCGAGAGATGTGCTGATAAACGACCCATATTCAAGGAAGGTTTTTAATCCACACGACAATTAATAAGGTAACCTAACTTCGATAGATCGAACGACCGAGATCTGTTTGATCTAATGACACATATCCAATTCGGGCTTAAATGTGCGCGTCAAATACTTGTATCACTGCTTTCAGACTCACCTCTTTGGAATGCCAAATTATCAACTTAAAATCTTCCCAAAATATCTAGCGATTGAGATCGATCATGATCAACAATCCTTGTTCCTTTTAGGATTATAAGTGTTTAATTGATAACAAGCCCCTCCCTTCATCCCAAACTCACCACGGGAGGACACTTCTCCTCTTCCACATATTGTCCTCCACTTGGATACTCCACCTATTTGCTTGACATGTTAAAGGTTTCACTATGCGTTGTAGTTTCACATCCGACATTTTCCAAAAATCCCTTTTTAAGAAATCCCAGATTTTTGGATGGTCTAGGTTTCGCCTCTCGGTTCTACAATCTGATGCTTTTCCAAGGGGAAATCCCATTTGTCTATATTCTTTAAGATCCACTCCCCATGTTTCTTCAGTGGTCCTATGAATGCTTACATGGTCACCTTGCTGAGGTGGTATGGCATAGACACACTTTCATGACATGACGCAACATTGTTGATGTGGCATCTGGGATCTAGCTTTTTGATAAAATCCCATTTTTAAGAACTTTCAGATTGTCCTAGTTCCCCCATTTGGACTTTGTCCCACAAATTTCCACTATGGCATGCCACCTAAGCTCACTCACAGTTCCAATTATGTGGACTCCACGTCACTCCTAGGTGGACTCCACATCACCATGACATCATTAACCTCAAGGTTCTAGTGCGTCACATTTCTGTATCCTGATTCAATTTTTTACATAAGTCTGATTAATGGGTTTCTCTGGATGTTTGCTATTTGGATTAAGGGTTCCATCCACATGGTTCTGATAGGTCAAGATCTCCCTCATCAAGGTTCCACATCAAGGCTCTACATTGAGGTTCCAACATCTGAGATTTTTATAAAAAGAAACTTTGGTTATCAACAGTCTTGACAATCATGGATTTCTGGGTTTCCGCCTTGGGGCATTCCACTAATAGGTAAAAATGGGAAGAAGAATATCATAACCCAGATCCTCTGCAATTTTATTTCAAGGGTTGAACATAGAAACATCTTAGTGTAGACTTTCCATATCCCAGGTTCAAGGAATTAAAACTCAAGAGAAACATCATTCATGAGTAAATGAACCCCCAAGCAATTCCAAACCGTTCTCAGGGTTTTAAGCTAGCAATTATAGGCCGTCTGTGCATATATTCAAAGGAAAATAACCAATCGTGAAAATTATCCCATACATAGGGAGTTACATAGTCATACATTCATTCCATCCTACCCATGAATCCATGCCATTTCATGAATGCAAAACATGCATAGTTTATTCAAACATTTGAATATATAGAGCATAAGAAAATACTTATATTTTTACAAACTGTTGGCCCAATCAACTAACTGAGGGTGAGCGCTTTTCCACCCAACTGTAGGCACTACTACACTGTTATATTTACAACAGACCAACCTATGCTAGATGATGATACCACTAGGGAAACTTAAGTTTCTTTAAGAAAATTGGGGTTGGGTGTGAAGGGAACTCTCTTTAACAGACAATCAACAACAATAATCCCCTTTCACTCACCAAGTTAGGGCCTCCACGAGTTTTCCCCATTTCTCTCTTATCTGGATAACCTTTACATGTGGGAGTCCTTCACTGCTAACACATTTCCTCACTGCACTCCTCTCTAAGTGTGGGTTTTCTGTCTAGCAGGTACTAATTCGCGACCCTCCTTCTTGGTTGGGTTCAGATTTTCCCTACTCAACATTAAATAGCGAGCTCTGCTCCAATTTTTTTTCTCTTCTTCTCTGATTCAACGTATTCCTCTTCTCTACTCATACCTCTCTACTATTGAATCTCCTTTCCTTCCATAACTCTCTTCTCTACAAATATCCCTCCTCAGTCTATTTTCCTTCTCCCGAAGGTTCACGATTTTTCTTCCTTGTGTTAGAGGACTCCGTGGGTCAATCCTAGAAAACAAGGTGGGTAATAGCTGTACCAATGGATGATCTTCTTTAGATGTTAATCCATTTCTATATACCTCCTTCATTGTGGGTAGTTGGATACCCAACTACCAATCCCATTCATTAACTGATTTTGGGAAAATGAGAAGAGGGGGAAAATAAATTCAAATTTGAGTTTTGGAAATTAGCACTATGGCTCTTAGGAAAGGTAATGCCTTAGCCCTCACTAGTTTCCACTTGTAGTATCCTGGTATATATCAGTGCTCCACCCTTCAACCAATTGTCCAATAAGATTTCATTAACACAAGATATTTACATAGTTTGAACATGTCCATTCTAGTCTTATAATAGACAAATATCCTTGTCGCAACTCACAATGACATTAAGTCATAGTTATAATTACATACTAGGGGAAAATGGGGTGTTATAGTAGGTCCAATAGACCTTTACCTACCCGATGGATTTGTTCTTGAGCACCTTGACTTTTGGTCCAAGATACACATTGGCTCTACCCGAAGTCCCCTTTTAGCTCCACCTGAATCATGGTTCAATCAATGACATGGTTAGGATCATGTACATACTTTTTCAACAAATATACATGAAATACATTCTACACATGCATGGATGTATGCAATGCAAACACATAGGAAACCATCCCTATCCTGTCCAGTATCTCGAATGGCCCACAATATCTAGTTGCCAACTTGGGACAACTTCCCAACTTTAGTGAACTTCTCTTTGGTTTTACTTTTAGAAAAACATGTTCTCCTACTTGGAATTCTCTAGCTACTCTAGCCTTGTTTGTGTATATTATCTCCCTATCCTGGGTTTCCTTCAAGTTCTATTTAATTTTAACCATTTGCTCTTCCATATCCTTGAGCATATTAGGCCCAAGCACTACTCTATCTGCTATATTATCCCAAGTCACTAGAGTATTGCACTTTCTGCCATAAAATGCTTCAAATGGGCTCATTTTCGATGATACATGATACCCATTGTTGTATGCAAATTCTACTAAATTCATATAATATTCCCATTTATATGGTTTGTCCATGGCATACATTCTCAACATGTCTTCAACTACTTGGTTGACCCTCTATGTCTGTCCATTTGACTTTGGGTGATATGTTATACTAAAATTTAAATTTGTTCCAAAACCTTTAAATAATCCATTCCAGAAATTTGATGTGAACTTGGATCTCTGTCTGAAATAATTGCCTTAAGAACCCAATGTAGCTTAGCAATTTCCTTCATTTAAATCTCAACAATGTTGGTTACCTTCACTGGAATAAAATGGGTACCCTCTGTGAGTTTATCCACCACTACCATGATGGAATCATGTTGCTTTACTATTTTTGGCAGCTTGGTAATAAAATTTATGGAAACAACTTCCCATTTCCACTCAAGAATGGGCAATGGATGTAGCAACCCAACTGGATGTCTATGCTTAGACTTTACCTTTTGACAGTCCATGCATCTAGCTATATAATTACCCACATATTTCTTTATGCCTGACTAAAAATATTGTCTTCTTATGGTTGCAATTGTCTTCTTATATCCTAGGTGTCCATCATAAGGAACAATATTCATTTCTTCTAACACCAAATTTCTTAATTTTTGAAAATTAGGAACACAAACTTTGTCCCTATACAATAAAATCCCATAATCTTTGGGCTGTAATTTATTTTGTTGTATTCTTTCCTTAATTTGTAAATAAGGCTAGTTTGATTTTACAACCTCTAAAATTCTGATTTTCAAATCTGTCTTGTACATGCTTATGGATGTAGCATGCATTTCATGCACCCTCTTGCTGAGTGAAACAACCACTTTTTTCTCCTTACTTTTAATATGTTTTATATCGAAATCATATTCACTGATAAATTATAGCCATCTAACTTGCCCGACATTTAATGTTGGTTGTTCAAACAAATATTTCAGACCACTGTGGTTCATCCTCAACTCAAACTTCTTGCCCATGAGATAATGCCTCCACATTTTTAAAGCATGAATTATGGTTTCCAAATATAAGTCACATGTGACACAATTCCTCTCATGCTCTTTCAATTTCCTTGACTCATACCATACTACATGCCCATTTTGGGATCAAGCCCTTCCCTACATGCATCTATGCACACAACATAATTCTCATTTGGATCAACAATATCTAAAATTTATGCACTTATAAATAATTATTTCAAGAGTTGAAATTTTTATTTACACTCAGAGTCCCATTCAAATTTTATCCCCTTCTTTTATAAAGAAGTGATTGGCTGAACAATATTGGAAGACCTAATTTTCGTTACATTCCTTGGTGCCTACAAATATTCTGTAATAACTAGCATGTCCCATGAAAGACCTAATTTTCGTTACATTCCTTGGTGCCGACTATTCTTTGATTGGTTTAATATTTTATGGATCCAATGCCATGCCTTCCTAAAAAATGATATGGCCCAAACAATGGATCTATTTTTGATAGAATGAACATTTTATCAGCTTTCCATAAAATTTATTCTCTCTTATCACTTGCAACACCATACTCAGGTTATGCTTAGGCTCTTCCTCCGACTTAGAATATATAAGTATGTCATTCAATTATACTATGAAAAACTTATTCAAGTAATTTCTGAATATACCATTCATCAGGCACATAAAGACAGATGGCACATTTGTTAATCCAAATGACACCACTACAAACTCATAGTGCCCATGCATGGTTCTAAAAGTTGTCTTACTAATATCTTCATCTTTGATTCTCACCTGGTGCTATCTTGATCTAAGGTCTATCTTGGAAAATACTATTTCTCCTTTTAGCTAATTGAAGAGATCATCAATTCGAGGAAGAGGGTACTTGTTCTTCACTATATCTTTATTTAGTTGCCTAAAGTCAATGCAAAACCTCAAGGTCCCATCCTTCTTATTCACAAAGAGAATGATGCTCCCCAAGGTGAGACACGAACGTATGTATCCCTTATTCAACAATTATTTCGGCTGCATTTCCAATTCTTTCAACTCAGGGGTGCTCATCATGTAAGGAGTTTTGGATACTGGAGTAGCTTGAGGCACTAAATACAATAGAAAAGTATATGTCTCTCTTAGGTGGAAAACCTAGAATCTCCCCAAATACATCCTCAAATTCTTGGAGCATTGCAAAAACCTCAATATTTTTACTCTTATTCTTGGCTGGCTCTTCCACATGAGCTACAAATAATTGATAATGTTTACTGAAACATCTCTTTAGTTGTAAGGATGAAATTTTTCTTATACAAATGTTTTCCTTCTTCAACAAGACATGTACATGTCTTATTATGACAGTCTAGGACAACATGATGTTTTTCCAACCAATCCATTCCAATCAGGATACTATAAGAACCCCACAAAATGATAGTTAAATCAATGATTGTATTGACTCCATTCAAATATATTGGACAACTTCGAACAACCTCATTTGATCCTTCTTTTGGTTCTAGTGGATAGATGAACCAAACATGATCTTTCATGATTACTCTTTTTCAAATGAAATCTATCCACTAATTTAGGATCAATGTAGCTATGAATTTCTCCTGAATCAAATAAAATAACAATAGGCTGATTGGTAGTATTACCTTCCACCTCAATCACGTGGGATTGATATTTTTTTTGTCGATCTTCCAGGGCTGCATATATCCTTGGAACATTTATACCCACATATTCAATTGTAGTAGCTTCTTGAAGGTTTTGAATTGTCCTCATTTTTTCTTATTTATGATGGAAATCTCTATACAGATGCTCTCCTTTACACCCCAACATTTGATAGATGGTCTTTATCTTTTTCTGGAAGATTCTGCTATATTTGACTCACTCCGAGTTTCTTGGATTTTCTGATACACATTATGAATTCTCCTAAAATATGAGGGAGGTTTGAAACCTTACATCCAATGTTCCACTTTTTTCCTCTTCTTATCCTTAGAAGACTTCTAGAATGTTTCTCTACCTTTACTGTGCTCATACAAGTACTTAGCCTTCCTTATGGTCTCTTCCAAAGTCTTTGGCTCATCATATTGTATTTTATCTTTGTAAAAAGTAGGTATCCCATTCAGAAACCTCTGAATCTTTACCTTCTCATCTTTAATGAATTCCACATATCTCAACAACTCCAATCACTTCCTTTCATATTCATCCATAGTCATATTTCCTAGCTTGAGTTCAAATAACTCTTGCATATTTTTCTCATAGTAATGCTTTGAAAGATAATGATGTTGGAAATATTTCTTAAACTGCTTGCAAGTGATGTTATTTTCATTGATATGCTTCACCTGCTTCAATTGATTCCACCACATAGAAGCCTTTCTTTGAAAATGGTATATGGAAACTCTAGCTTCCAAGTTGGAGGAATAGTTATGTAACTGGAAATACTTTATGATTCCATGGCCCAAAAGAAATGCTATCAACAAAATTCGAGGTGAATGCTTATATGACCTTTTGACAAAATTTGGACCTAGATTCAACAAGGGAATTTTTTCATGTTCTTAGATATCCCCTTTGCCTTTGGAGCCTCCCCTAGGAACCTAAGGAGGGTGGTAATCCAATGAGTGGAAAAAAATTGAGAAATGTATTACCAAGTTATTCACATTGGTTGTCAAATTCCATATTTGAACCAAAATTCTAGTAGTCACTCATGTGTACTACTCCTCTTATTAGATGCATTTTCTTGCATTATATCCCAACCTAGAAAAATCCCCTTGCTCCTTCTTTTAGGATAATATAAATTAGAGAAAGGGATTTCATTGAGTTAATTGGGAGTCGTGCTATACTTCAAGGGAATACAATAGCTTGAGAATTTTTAAAACTTGGCTCCAATCCGAGGCCTTATGTGCTAAATGGATTATTCAAGTTGTCAATGGAAAAGAGGCTTGGAAGGTCCTTCTTAGGTTTTATGTTGGCCAAGGGGATCCCTATGGGAAAACTACCTAGAATGGGCTTCCCTTGGAAATGTTACTTGTCACTCTTTCTTTAATAAACATTCTAGGTACTTCCGTGGTGTAGATATTATGGAAGGCTTGGAAGGCCATAAGCCCTTTTTGTCTTGGAAGGATCCTACTCTTCAAGAAAGCCTTTCTTTCAACTGCACTATTTTTGGTGGTCTCCACTTATCTACACAGATGGAAAGCCCTTGGTTGAGTCTCCTTGGTTCTCGACCCTTATAAGTTATTGGAAAGGGATTCATGAGGTAGGTTCTTGATATGGTGGATTATATTAATTGAACCTAGATTCCCCAGCCTATATTGAAACTCAAATTTCACATGACCAACTTGGATAAGGTTTTTGTGGATCATGTACAAATTTTAATTCCTGACCACTATGCTTTGAATCTTAATTTGCCTTTGTCAAGAGCATAATCACGAGATTAGAAGTGTGGAAAGGCCATGATTTTCCTGAAAAAACAAGCTAGCCTTGGTATATAAATGGTTATGTTCAAATCCATACTTATAGGGCCAGTTGAATAAGATTTGGTGATTGAAGTCTAAATATAAAACTTGGCTATTCAAGGTTCACAATTACTAGAAGACTATTATAGAACCTGAAAAACTATTCTTAGCGTGGTGTCTTACCTTGGTGGGGCTCCCTATGCATAAAGTAACAACTTACCTCATAATTCATAACCCATAACTATCCCTATCCTAGATCCCACTCCTACTTGTGCTCCTTCTTGAACTACTTCCATAGGTTCTTTAATGGGTAGGCCTAGGCACCAATTGACAAACTGGTTCAAGAAATTTGTGAGCATGTTTCCACCTCGACATATGGACAAATCCTTCTTGACCTTGGTTCTTTCAATCTCATAGAGGCCTATACCCCATCATACAACTGATCGTTGGGACATTGCAACCGAAGGAGGTTGACCTACTAGCCACTGGATATGGCTCGACCCTAGATGATCATGACCAAGCCCCTCCTTTGTTAATATAGATTTGATGTTTAATGTTGATGTTTTATGCTACTATGTCCTTTACTTTGTGGAGGGTGACTACTTTGGTATTATATGGGTGTTTTGTCTATCATTAACCCATGATTAGATTGTAATTTGGTATGCTCGTGGAGTCTCCATACACAAACACTCATTTTAAACTTTTTTTGTACACACTAATATTATTATTAGTCAAAGAAATATTCTTTGAAGAAAAAAGGTTTGAAAACAAAAAAAGGACTTGTTTTTATTTCAATATCCTTCTTATATCCATTTTATAAGCTTCTACACCAATTCCATGCCTTGTTTCCATAAGTAAGATCCTTCATTGCAGTGTTAAATATCCATTACAAACTGGAATATAGTCCTCTCATAGGTATCATCTCTAATTCACAGGATGGTCACTTGTGGTATATGATGGGAAACAACGATATGGTCATTCGACTTCCACCAATATCTTCAATAATGACTTCTAAAACTTGGAGGGAAAATTGACTTTTGTATTCTCATTTATTTAATCTTTTAGAAATTTATCTGTTAGGTATATGTGAGTTTCATGGAATTTTACTCCACTAAACCTTGCATGAAAATAATGAGACACATTGTAAAGTCACTCTTTAACACTAAGAAAATTTCCTCTTAACCTAGTTTTAATTTTTATTTTTTTAACATAAATAGTTAGGGATTGTAATAAAGAGTGTTGAGGCTACATAGGAAAACATATACAAAGATTTTAAAATATAGCTCAAGTCTTTTTTTATTTCCTTCTCCCATAAAAAAAACTAGGGGAGAGAAGACAAACTTTCCTTCAAGGGATTTTCTTACCTTATTCCCGAGAACAGGGATACATTCTTACAAATTGATTACATAGAAAAATGTAGAAACAATGCATATTTATCATTTTCCATATGTAATCCACCCCTTAACCAAGAGAAATCCCATAATTGAATGATGACCCAAGAGGATATCCATTTCTTACACATATGTTATCTGGTACCATCCATATTGGATTTCCTTCCCCTTGTGAGAGGAGGGTAGGGATTTGGATAATTCTTTAGTATTTTGACAAAAGAAAAAGATTTAGAAGAATTAGAAACATGTGCTTCTAGCTCCCCTTTCTCATTTTCTTGTTCTAATTCCCCTTCTTCCTCATTTATTACATTTTCTTCCTCATCTTCCTCTTATGATTCATTTGCATTCTCTTCATCTTCCTCTCCTTCATTTTCTTCTACCTAATAATTTGTCTTTGGGTCTTCGAAGGATGGATCTATGCCACTATGGGGATGAGTCGATCCAGAGTTGGGATTTATTATCGGTTCCTATTCCCTTTAAACTTCCTTCTCTTTTTTCTTCTGGATTCATTGAACCAACTAGATTTCCAAGAACTTCAAATTTATTATTGCTTAAAGTGGGCATACATTCTTGGGGTGGCTTTGACTAAGGAGGCCTCTTACATTGGGAACTTTTTTGCCTGATTGAAACTATCTTGAACTCGGGTTATTTTTTTTACTGTAGCTTTGAGGAAGTCTTCTCTTCTTCAATTTTTCGACAACTTTTAGCAAAATTCCTGCAAACATGACATGCATTGCACTTGAATGGGATTTTCTCAGAGTATAGTGTTTGGTGGTGGCTCCACCGATCTAGATTGATTTTCAAATACTTTGGGAGTCGCTTTTTCAAAATCAACCTCCATGCAAATTATTTCACATGAAAACAAATTTCCTCTTGATTATGCTTGGTCAATGAATCGGCCCAATATATTCCCAATTTACTTAAGAGAGTAATCATCCTAGAAAATTAGAGGGAGGTGTAGAAACCTAACCCACATAGGGGATGATGTAACTTCCTCTTCTACATTGAAATCAAGGGATCATAAGGATAGATACATTCCATTCAATCCCATAAAATATGTACCAAAGTGAAAGATCAAATATTGTTATTCTTTATTAAGAAAAAGAAAAACATGATAGCCTCACCTAGAAGAAAATGAGATTTTGTATCCTTTAATCTTGGGGGACCATTGATCTACTTCTTCTGTTTCTACAACTCTTGGACTAGGCTAGAGGCTTGTAAACTTTCCATTCAAATAATTCTTAGACAGAACGAGGGCCTTCCTTCTTGGCTCTAGAGACAATAGATCCAATTGAGGGATGACTTCAAGTCATTTTATGAATCTCCTTTGATGGGGTTGATGTATTTTTTTTGGGATAAAGGACCAAAACAACGAGCTAAATGCCTCCATATATGTGCTATTGGCATCTTCCATTTTTCCTTGAACACAAACTTCCCTCTCGTTGGTTTATTCATAGGAAAGACCCTGCACCCCTGCATGCAAGGGTGGAAAAAATAGGTTCTCATGTGACGATGCTCTAGCAAGTCCTAGGCAACACCACTTCAATGAATGGTGGAAACTAAGGCTCTAGAATTTCCTACCTGACTCCCTCGAAAAATGGCGGCTCCTCTAGCGACCCCTACTCAATACCTTCAATGAATAACGACTCCAACAATTCCAAGAATAAAATGCTTATCTCCTTCAATGAATAGTGGTTAGGGTAAGCCCTAGCCATAGAGGAGGACTCCTGTCTATAATTTCATTGCTCCACAAGGACAATGGAACCATGTAAAACTTAAATCCCAACAAGCTCTTAATTAGCATGCATTGCAACCCACTTTATCCAAGATTTAGAAAGCTTCATTATGATCCTTAACCTATATTTGTTATCCATTGACAATTTTTTCATTTGTTATTCATTGACAATTTTTTCATTTATTATTCATTGACAATTTCTTGTAATCAATCTTTGTATTAAGGTTTCCAATGATTGAAAATTGAAAGTTATAAGTGTTAAATTTTAATACACAAAGTTTTGTGGTTTATTAACATGAGGTTGGGGAATGTGGCATGAGTAATATACTTAAGAGTGCAACTAAGTAATTGGTAAAAATATTGTGAGCTTGAAAGTATGAGATGAGTGTGTTGAAACTGGAAACAAGAGACAAAATGGTGTTGTTTGTATTGCTTTTACTTGTTTCTGTTGAGTCTCACCTTCTTAGGGCATAG
>ML813569.1:83780-110912 GCA_009831015.1 Picea engelmannii | reverse complement strand
ATATATATATATATATATATATAAACCTCCAAATACCAAAAAAACATCTTAACATGATTTTAGTAACGCTCTCTAAATAAACCCATAATGATAATAATCTGTATAATATAAAACTGGAGAATTTGATGGCCTTAACATCCGATAGAAATTCTCAACCAAATTTGATGGCCTTTACATTCCGATAGGATTTCTGGACCAAAACATAGACCAAAGAATATTGAGATCAGTTGGAGGGTGCACAGGAGCAATATAATGAATTATCGAGTCGACCCCTTTGTGTCTTCATGCTGTACTTAGCCTCGATGAGCGAGCTTTGAGGGGCAAGCGTGGACTGAGAGGAGGCAGATACATCAGGTCCGGATGCGAGGGGTTCGATTCTGATATACGCCGCAAATGATAAGAATTCTCCTACAGGCAAGGCGTACCTGGGGATAAACTCTTCTGCAGTACGTGGCCATTTCCTGCACTAGTTTCTCTACCTTTTCCACCAATTCGCTCAGCTGCCTGCACGGAGGAAAATACAGCGTGAGTGGGGCGGCCGAAAAACAGAGAACCAATGCCAGTAACATTTCTCTGATATTATCTTCTCTTTTCCTGCCCTTCAAATCTTCACAGTTATCAATAAGCGAATCGGTCTCGTGAATTCAGAGTTATATTCACGAGCACGCCCTGCCCTGCCCTCTCAGACCGGTTGGTGGTCCGACGAATGTAGCGAGCGTAGTGCAGGAATGGTAGTTGCCTCCAACACTTTTTTATTTTATTAGCCGTTGGAATGTGGTTGGCTCCAACACTTTTTTATTTTATTAGCCGTTGAAATGTGGTAAGGTCACGTAATAGAATCCGTGTGCGATGGTTGCTTGGTGAAATGAAACACTTTCTTTCTCTTTCTACAAACAAACATCTCGTTAAAGATGAGACTGTCAACACTCCACGACCATATCAATTCACATGGCTTGCACGCTCACACCGACTCAAAAAAATGGAGAATTAATGGAAACTAATTTAGGTTTAGGGAAAAAAAAATATTTAAATATGGAAAATGTTTGAAGAAATAAATAAATTATTTAAATATTTTATTTTTTTTATTTTTCTTATAATTTTAAATTATTTTACATTAACTACTTATCTGAGATTTACAATTTTTTAATTAATCTTAAATTATTTTATATTACAAATATTAACTACTTATCCAAACATTTATAATTTTTTTTAATTAATCTTAAATTATTTTATATTACAAGTATTTTAAGAAGAGTGTAAGAAGAGTGTAAACAATAGTTTTGTTTTTCTGGACTACTTTACCATTTCAAGCCAAGCCACTACCTTGCACCACATGGTATTAGGAGTTTTCTTTTCTTTTCTAAACTACTTTATTACTCCAAGCCACCTTATTTTTTTTTTTGACTAGTCTATTACTCCAAGTCACTTTCCTTGAACCACATAGCACAAACCAATTTAGTTTTCTTTTTAAAACTAATCTGTTACTCCACTTTCCTTGAACCACATAGCATAAGCCAACTTAGTTTTCTTTTGTAAAGTACTTTATTACTCCAAGCCAACTTAGTTTTTTGTCACTTTCCTTGAACCACATAGCACAAACCAACTTAGTTTTCTTTTTTAAGTACTTTATTACTCCAAGCCAACTTAGTTTTTTTTAAACTAGTCTACTTAGTTTTTTTTAAACTAGTCTATTGCTTAATGCCAACCACATAACACAAACCAACTTAGTTTTCTTTTTTAAACTACTTTGTTACTCCAAGCCAACTTAGTTTTATTTTTTAGACTAGTGTATTAGACCAAGTCACTTTCCTTGAACCACATAACAGAAACCACATTAGTTTTCTTGTTTAGACTAGTCTATTTCTCCAAGCCACCTTTCTTGAACCATATAACACAAACAATTTATTTAAAAATCATTGTAACACTCTAAGCCACCTTCCTTGGACCACATGGCACAAAAGTTGTTAAAAAGTTTTCTTGACTAGACTATTTTACCACTCCAAACCACCTACCTAATTCATTATGAATCAAATTATTTCCTCTTACCCTAAATTCTAAATTTCTCACATCGCAATCATTATGAATCAAATTATTTCCTCTTACACTTAATTCTAAATTTCTTATCATCACAATCATGACAACATTAGTCACTCAAATAATCGTTATGAATCAAATTATTTTCTCTTACCCTAAATTCTAAATTTCTTAACATCACAATCATCATGATGACATTAGACACTCAAATAATAATAATGGTATGCCTTTTTAAAATAAAATCACCATGAAAACCCTTAAAAAGGGAATTACATCTAATGCATACATAGATCCAAACATGTATAAACATAATCAATTAAAAAAATCTTAAATCTAATAAGTTAAAATTGCACAAAGAAATGTTGAAGAGTAAATATCAACAATCACATCATTTTCATAAGCGGATTTTTGTTGCATCAAATAAATTTTATAACAATGATCTGAGGATTTTTACTAAAGTAATTCTTGTAAGGGTTTCTTATGACACTCATTGAGTGTACATGCTACTTGGTAGATTTAGCGACCAATGGACGAAGAACACGAGGAAGGAAGTAATTGGTTGGGAAAACAAAGACATTTGGGTGTGGGTAGGAGTGGCTTGGGAACACAATGGTGATGCACAACACCAAGGGGGCACAAACCTTACTTGCCTTAGAACGATTGACAAAGACTTGGGTTGCATTTGGGCAAGGGAGGGGTGACTTGGGAGCATGCCCAAGGAGTGGACCCGTCCGCCCTTGGCAACATGGGCACACCAAAGAGGTTGGACGATCCAATCAACACACTCACGAGAAGTCACGATGATCGACATGAAGAGTGCACAAGACAAGGGGGCATGCACCCAAGGATGGGGCATGTTGGTCCAAGAGACGAATGGTTGATAAACACATGATCTTTGGATGGGTACACTGGGTCCATGGAAGGGCATGACAAGTTGGATGGGTGTGGGTTCACCAAGGCGTGCAACACACCCAAGAGACGTAACTTTTCACACAAGTGACCTTTGGAGCTCCTATAAGAACAAGGGCACACAACCAAAGGAGCCATAGATAATTTTTGGCAAGAGATTTGGAGAGAAAGTATGAGGCAAGTCTACGATAACGAACTGAGGTAGAGTTGCCAAGATGGAAGATAAGTAGCCAAGAGTTGGAAGTTTTGGAGGTTTTTGGGGAGCTTAGCTTGAAAACGTAGCTCCGTGGACGCATGCGTGAGGAAAAAATGAAATCTGTGTTAACTTGGTGAAAGTATGCGCAAAAGAAACAACAACAAGTTTGCGATTGTGGGCACGTCTGAGGTGAACCGAAAGAAGTTGTGAAGATGGTTGCGACATAGAGTCTTATGGTGACAGATATATTCTTGAGTGCCTTGGTGAGGTGAGGCGAGTCGTTTGACTCTTCCCTGTTGTAAACTGAGCTAACAATTCTCATTTGTAACTCTTTCGCAATAACAAAGACTTAGTTGGGTGTTAGGCACAATTTGTGCCGCCAGAACTATTTATGTGTTTGTCTTTGTTTTTGTTTTGTAGTTGTTCTTGTGTTCATGGGTATATGCTTAAATAAGGTTAAGTGTTAAACTATGTTAACGATTGTCTAAGTAAGCAAGAGTTGCACTAGAGTAGGACTGTGAATCGTCGATAGCCTAGAACAAAGTATGGGTATGCTCTAGGTGAAGAGGCATAGTTCAAACAAAGTATTCTTGGTGTACCAAGCAACCGAGTGAGAACTGTCGCGATGCCACATGCCCTCAGGAGGTGAATGATCACAAGATCCATTTTGGTGTCGTGGGGTCATGATAGGTGGTATCAAAGAAAACTTGACTCTTCATGACTACAACAACTGAAATAATTGTGGAGAATAGGGTCACTTGTTTGGTGAAGTAGTCTAGGCACATGCTTGGTGAGGGTTCGACGGGATGGCCCATCGTATAGGAAACCTAAGCATAAACTTGGTGGGTTGTGATAGGGCCGAGTTGTGAACGAAATTTGTGACTTGTAAACATAATTGGACACTCTCCTTGAAAAAACCAAGCACAAAGTTCTGAGGGTGAATGGAGCACTTGGGAAAGGAAGACGAACGAAGGACTATCAAAAACCCGACCACAGAAGTAACCATAGAGTTAATCACAATTTTTTGAGGAAGTCTTGAGATGAACTCTTGGGTGCCTTGCACTGTTGGTTGTGGAGCCTGATTATCTTCTTGATTCAGAGGTCTTGTTTCAGTCATGCTTGGATCCCATTTCTTTACAAGGCTTTCCCCCCCCACATATTTCGCCAGGGGGGAAACGATAATATTTTGGAGCCCCCCCCAGTAGGGGTTTGGGGGAAGCGCCCCCAAAGAGAATGTTTTGAGAAATTTTCCTTGTAAAATATTGTAATTTCATAGTCAATCTGAACCATTCATCATTAAGTTGCAGATTTGACAATAGAAGTTGTGTTAGGGTTTTTTCCCTAGAAGGAAACCCTATTTTATGTATGAGGGAATTGTATTGTGGCTGTGTATGTGAGTGAATATTGTACTATGAGAGAGGAGATTGTGATAAAATAAGAAAAAGTTACAATGGGTATGTTGTAGGTTGTATCCCTTCATTTGTTGGATAATAATAAAGGAAGTGTTGATATTATGGTAGCTGCGGGAGGTATTTACCTCCACGTGTAAACCTGATAAGGATAGAATACTCTTGGAAGCAAGAAGAAACCCTAATGAGATGGCTAATAACCCTAGAAGACTTGTCGGCTCAAGAAGATAATTTATATTAGGTTATTAGCCTCCAAGAGAAGAAGTCGACCATAAATAATATTATATACTGAACAAATAGATACCCAGAATGAGAAGTCGGCCCTGGTAGTTAGCCAGAATTAGTATAAATATAGGAGGCCAGTTCTCATTCTGGCGAGTAGTCTCAGAATTGCAGTGCCCAGTCTTGTGTGCACTGTAGTTGCCCAGTTTCTGTGCAGGTTTGGAGGAGAGCTGTCGTTGCAGTTGCTGCAGCTAGCAGTTACGCTTGGACTATCTCTTGGCTAGGGTTTGGACTATCTAATCATCTCTTTTTGATGCGCTATCCTTGGGGAAAGGTGCACTACCCTTTGTTTGGTTATCTAGCCTAGGTTTTGCTTCCAGAATGATTATATGTCAAGGTTAAGGTGCTCGGAGGGTGGCTTTGGCCTATGGTTGGGTGACAAGGGTATTGTTAATGGTAAAACAAGCACACATCTTTCATATTCTAACAGTTTATGGGCCCACACCTCCTTCATTCAGTCTAAATGATGGAATGAAACATAACCGCTAGGATATTGAGCTCGCTGAGGAACTGCCGATAGGGTCACTAGCAGAAGCAACTTCCAAGACACTGCCACCAGGGTTACTAGCAGGAGTAGTTGTAGAAACCCTAATCCTCTTGTTGAGGCACCTTAAGTGAAGGGATTGACCTAATCCCTGGACAGATCAGTGCACCCTAGCCTAGCGCATCTCCCAGTACTCTCAGCAAGCCAAGATGCCAAGTTTGAGTTTGTGGTTAAATCTAGGGTTTGACCAAGTAAAAGCAACCATGACTTACTCTATGAAGTCAGAGAACAAGTTAGATGGAGCTTCTAACTTCAGAGCGTGGAAGACAAGGATTGATCTCATCCTTGCCAAGAATAAAGTGCTGGATATTGTGAAAGGAAAGATCGTGAAACTAGAGTTTGAAGAAGGGAAAGAGAAGGAACCGCAAAATGTTGCAGCTATGGAGAATTTCAAATACAGTGACATCAATGCCATGAGTATCATAGTGGATTCTATCAAAGACCACTTGATATACTACATCTCCCATCTTGACTCATCGAAGAATATGTACGATGCCCTAACAAACCTCTTCTCAGTCAGAAACATTGGACAAGTAATGAGTCTGAAGAATGAGCTATGTGACATGAAGATGAATGATGATGACAACATAACATCATATTTTGTGAGAATCTCTCAGTTAAGAGATCAACTACAAGCTATTGAAGAGATCATCTCAGAGAAGGAATTGGTAAACATTGTACTCAATGGTCTTCCCAAGACGTGGGATGCATTTGCTGCAAGCATGAACACAAGGAAGAAGTATCCAACATTTGAAGAACTTTGGACTTGATGTGCTCAAGAAGAATCAAGGATCAATGCAAAAGAGAAACCCCAAAAGAAGTACGATGATCAAGCCTTCACTACAAGATTCAAGAATGTCAGGAACAAAAGGAAGTTTAGTTCAAGGAGGAAGCCAAATCAAGAGAAAGACATTTCAGAAATACAATGCTTCAACTGTCGAAAGTATGGTCACTACAAGAATCATTGTCCTGAGCTAAGGAAAAGGAAGGAGAAACACGAAGCATCAATTGCTGAAGAAAAGGAACCTACAAAGAAGACTAAGCAGGATGAAAGAGACTTCTTCTCCTAAAGGTAACAATACTCTTCTTATTTCTTGTACATATCTTGTTTGCATCGTCTCTGTACATATCTTGTATATCTATCTCTTGGAAGATAATGTGTTCCAAGAAGAACTATACCTATGGAAGAACAACAAGATAAGAATGGATATCATTAGATAATACACATGAAAGGATGAAATACAAATCATGTGGAAGCTATTACAAGATAAGCCGAATCAATCATGAAGAGATTTAGAAGAAGAAAAGACAGAAAGAAGTCAACAATCAAGAGGAAATTGGAAAAAGACTTATGACATTTTGTAGAAGACAACAAGATGGAAGCCTGGACTCTGTTAGACAAGAGAGCCAATTATATATTGTAGAAGACAATAAGGATGCAGATGGAAGCATGGACTTTGCTAGACGGAGGGGGATGATTATATGCACTCTTACATGAAGCAAGGATTAGGAGGGAGCTAATCCTATGATCCATTGAAGATGATGAAGTATATATCCATGGTAGTAACCATGAAGGACAGTATGTGTTCAGTTCAATCTCAGAAGAAGTCTTCTTCGAAGAGAAGCCTTAAAGTATCCCTGGTTGTCCATCCAAATTTGTGATCCTATGATGAAAGGAAGAAGTGGAATCTCTAGGGCATGGAATCTATAAGAAACTCCATGGACCTAAGAGCTAAAGAAAAACATGAATATTCCAAGAAAGAAAGAGAAACCAGAACAACCAGTCATTGTATCAATAATCACAAGATTACCAGCCTGATATGAACTCACCAAAAGCAATCAAGCAGAAGAACTGAAAGTCGTGATAAAGAACAATGTATGGAAGACTTATGAATGAAAGCATTGCGAGATCTAGAACTAGAGGTTCTCTCAGATGGAGGGAGAAGACTATGATGATTACTTGTTCCAGTAAACCAGACTGATCTCTACATGAGTCATTATATCATCCGCAACATCCATGAGTTGGAGTTCTACATCAGATGAATGCAAAGAATGTTCTCCAGAGAAATTGAATAAAGAGCGTATGAAGAGAAACCTCAAGACTTTGAGACATACCAGAAAGAGACCCTTGCATGCAGACAGAAGAAGACAACTTGATGGAGAACCTCCAGTGCACAGCATAAGCATGGTGAAGATTTTCTATAACAAAGATATTGTATCAAGATGATTACTTAGTAGATCAGATCTCATGATGACAAAAGAAGTGCCACATGGATATGTTCCAGTTTTTCCAACAATGATATACTCTATTGATCAGAGCTACATGAAGCCTTCAGAGAAAACCAATGTTCCAGACCAAAGTACATTTGAAATCAAGCATTACATTATCTATGATGAAGTCCAGAAAGGAGAAAGTGGTTCTCCAATACATATCTCCACAGATGAGCATATAAGCAGACATTTTGGTAAATCTTCTATCCAAGATGAAAGAGTTTGCGTACTCAAGCTGGAGCTCGTGGAGACGAATTCCTTATTGAAAAATTAATAGATGACTCCCAGGTTGGGAGGGAGCACTGAAAATATTATTGAGGACATTCATTTTCAAGATTGAAAAATAGTCCAGGTTGGACAGATTCTTTTCTGTTCGGAAAGTGGATTGAGATTTCTGACGGACAACAATTTCCTATTGTGGTTAACATGGGAAATGGTCCAGATTGCTGATGTATCATAGACAACGACTTCCCATTGTGGTTAACATGGAGAGTGGTCTAGGTAAGTCTCTCTTCTTGAGGGTTACTCAAGAAGACTGGACCGCCTCGCCGGACAACGATTTCTCATTGTGGTTAACATGAGGAATGGTCCATTTTGGAGGTTGATACAGGATAGTCTTTTTCTCTTGTGGTTAACAGAGGAACTGGTCTGGACAATCATTCCTTAGGGTTTATACATTCCCTCCAGGGTGCACTTTGATTAGTGTAGGAGGAATGTCCTAGGGTGGGGAATGTTCCAGGCTCAACAATCAGGGACAGACATTCCTTAGGGTTTATACATTCTCTCCAGGGTGCACTTTGATTAGTGTAGGAAGAATGGCCCAGGGTGGGGAATGGTCCAGGTTTAGAAGACATGACAATTATTCTTCCTTGCTTGAGAAGAATAGTCTAGATATCTCATTGTTCTACTCCGAGGGTAGATATTCTTTCATATCTCACAGACGTGAGTGAAAGATTGGCCCAGATGATTCAGTTTATATCATAACATTGTTTCTATGTAGGTTGATATTAGATGATTGTTATGAATATTGTATGACAGTAGATGTATACTACTATGGTGGATGTGTTCCACTGTTCGTGACTATACATTACTGATCAAGTACTCGTTTGCTACTTGGTGTGGTAGTGTACCACTGGATTGTAGTTATGTACTACTATGGATAGACACAGTTGTGTTCTATTTTGTTTTGATTGCCTTGAAGACTATCAAGCAGTTTATTGGAAATAATTATCAGCTAGATGAATGACGAACAGATATTTTCCAGACAGAAAATGGTTTAGAACATTTACTCTTCTAGATTAGAAGAATGGCTCTTGTATCACTCTGTGGAGTGAGCATCATGTATCATTACTCAAATAGAGTATGGTTTCAAGAGATGATGCAACTGATGATGATGATGGTGCTCATGATCTAGTCTATATAACTATGTTGATGCTACCGGGTGAATGGTATGTTTTGTGCTCAAAGACCATTACCTGTAATACCTCCCTAGCTAGGAGGGAATGTTGATATTATGGTAGCTGCGGGAGGTATTTACCTCCACATGTAAACCTGACAAGGATAGAATACTTCGGGAAGAAAGAAGAAACCCTAATGAGATGGCTAATAACCCTATAAGACTTGTCAGCTCAGGAAGATAATTTATATTAGGTTATTAGCCTCCAAGAGAAGAAGTTGGCCATAAATAATATTATATACTGAATAGACAGATACCCAGAATGAGAAGTCGGCCTTGGTAGTTAGCTAGAATTAGTATAAATACAGGAGGCCAGTTCTCATTCTGGCAAGCAGTCTCAGAATTGTAGTGCCCAGTCTTGTGTGCATTGCAGTTGCCCAGTTTCTGCGTAGGTTTGGAGGAGAGATACCATTGCAGTTGCTGCAGCTAACAGTTATTCTTGGACTATCTCTTGGCTAGGGTTTGGACTATCTAATCAGCTCTTTGTGATGTGCTATCCTTGGGGAAAGGTGCACTACCCTTTGTTTGGCTATCTAGCCTAGGGTTTGCTTCTGGAGTGATTCTCTGTCAAGGTTAAGGTGCTCGGAGGGTGGCTTCGCCCTATGGTTGGGTGACAAGGGTATTGTCAATGGTAAAACGAGGACACATCTTTCATATTCTAACAGGAAGGATTGACAATTTCTCTAGTGGACGTAGCCCATATTGGTCGAACCACATATATCTGTGTCTCTATTGTATTGTGTATCTTTTGTGTTTTATTTCCACATATTTTTCATATTATTTCTCTGCGATCCTCTTTTTTCTAACAATTGGTATTAGAGCAAAAGGTAACTCGCAAGAAAAGAGGGTCCCTGGTTTGAGTGGGAGCAATGGCGGAAGATGGAAAGTTTAGGGTCGAGAAATTAAATGGCCAAAACTACCTATTATGGAAGATGAAAATGGAAGACTATCTATATCAGAAGGATCTTTTCCTACCGTTGGGTGGAAAATCAAATAAACTAATGAGTATGAAGGATAAAGAATGGGAGGTTCTTGACAGAAAGGCACTAGGAACGATATAGTTGTTCCTAGCAGTGTTGGTGGCCTTCAACGTTTTAAAAGATAAGACAACAGAGGATATGATGAAGGCATTGGATAAACTATATGAAAAACCTTCTACCTCCAACAAGGTATTTCTAGTGAAGCGATTATTTAATATGAAGATGTCAGAAGGTGGGTTTGTTTCCAATCATTTAAATGAATTCAATATGATTACTAATCGACTAAGTTTTGTAGGAGTGAACTTTGATGATGAGTTTAGGGCTCTTCTAATATTGTTCTCATTGCCAGAAAGCTAGAATGACTTGGTCATGGTTGTAAGTAACTATGTCTCTGGTTCAAACACTCTAAAATTTGATGATGTTATTGGTGTTATCCTTAGTGAGGAAATGCAATGGAAAAGCATAGGTTAGACATCTGGTAATGTGGTGACAATGGAGAACAGGGGAAGGCAAAGGGGAAGAGGAGAGATCCCAGAGAACCATGGGAAGTCTAGGAAGGGAATATCCAAATCCAGACTAGCAATGATCGAGTGTTGGAGTTGTGGGAAGAAAAGACATTTGAAAAAATATTTTAGATCTCCAAAGAAACAAGGAGATGGACACCAGGAGAAAAATCAGGAAGAAAATGTACTAGGTGATGTGTTACAAGATGATTTGATTCTTTCTTTAGATAATATTACTAATTCTTGGGTATTAGATTCAAGGGATTCATTTCATGCCACACCTCATTGGAAATATTTTCAAGATTATGTTAAAGGTAATTTTGGACAGTTTCATTTGGGTGATGATGAACCATGTAAAATTGTTGGAATGGGTAAGGTAAAAATAAAGTTAAAGAATGGAAACCAATGGTCACTGAAAGAGGTGAGACATGTTCCATATTTGAGAAGCAATCTAATTTTAACAGGGTAGTTGGGAAGTGAAGGTTGTATATCTACATTTACAGAAAAGTTGTGGAAGGTCACTAAAGAAACACTGGTAATAGAAAAATGAGAGAAGGTAAGTACATTGTATTTATGTACTGGTGATGCTGACTCTTCTATCTCTTTATTTTCTACAGGACTGGATGTTAGGCTCCAAATCTACTTATGTAAATTAGAGTACAAATGATTGTCAATCTGGTGTTTGTAAGACTTAGAGGCACATCCAAAGTATATGGATTTAGAGATAGTTTTTATCTTTAATGGAGATAAACCAAAAACTATTCTAAAGGATGAATATGGAAGAGATGCTAAGATTCTATTCAGAAGTCCTATTCATAGATTTCATAACAGTAATCAACAATTGTTTTCTTAAAGAGTATCAACGGTAAGCATTCAAGAGATGTTCGAACTAGTTCTAAGACCTATCAGATGCTAGACGGACAAAACTCCTATTCAAGAGATACATTCATTGTCTTCTACCATTCATTCATTAGCAACTATAATCAAAAGTACTGAAAGTATAAATAACTCAAAAAGCATTCATGACTATCTTAATGCTTGAAGGAAAACTACACATTGAATTCTTATTCAAGAAATCATTCACAATATGAGTAAGTCTTGAAAACATTAAGCATGTGACTTAGCTATGAAATTCATCTAACTACAACAAGATATGAATGAAACTCATCTACAGCAAGATCTGATCTAAAACATGTATAAAAATTACTTGAAAAGAACACAAAGAAAGAGTGTACTAGTTTGGCAAAGGGGGCCCTCCAATGCTTCACTGGTACACTTTGAGTTGTCTCAGCTAAGAAAGAGCTCCATGCAGCATTCAAATCATCATATCATAGGCATTAACATGAACAAGACACATAACTGATCTTCAAGAGTGCAAATTCCAAAGTTTCTTCATTCACATCAAGATTGTCATACTAGTTTATGCTTAAGAGTATTTATACAAGAGTTTCAAAACTAAAAATGTTAATAAGTCTCCTAAATATCATAATCAGATCCATAATATCCTAGGAAGGTTGAATGCCTCCTTCAGATCCACAATATATGGCCAAATCCCACGAAAATCCAAAACTGTCCATGATTTGAGGCTAAAACAGGGTATTTTCTGCTGAAGTGGCCCTATTTGACCAGCGTTGAGCGGACATCTAGAAGGCTCAGATCTTGAAGATGATAGCTCATTATCCATCCTTGTGCATCAGGGAACACGACCCAAGTCTTAGATTTCGCCTAGGTGTTTTGCAAGTACACGAACCTCGGAGCTATTACAAGATTTAGTCAAATCCTGTAATTTCTAATAAATTTTCAATTTTAATGCCAAAATTTAGAAAACTCAATTCTTAAGCTAAATAATGATAAATATACCTTGCATAAGTTGTTTCATGGAAAATATGGAATGAAATGAAGCCAAAATGGATGGATATAGAGGCAAAAGTGTGGTTTATAGAGCAAAAAGGAAGCATAAAAATGTACTCAACACTGGATACAATACTATGGCATCATAGGCTTGGACACATAAGTGAGAAGAGGATGTATATACTCCACAAAAGGAATTTGTTTCCAGACCTTAAACAAGTTGATTTGGATTTTTGTGAGCACTGTTTTTATGGAAAACAAAAGATAGTAATATTTCTCTGACTTGGGAAGGAAAATAAGAGTGAAAAGTTATATCTTGTGCATACAAAGGTATGAGGAATAGCTCTTGTATCATCTCTTGGTGTCTCTCATTATTATGTTTCTTTTATTGATGATGCAACTAGGAAAACTTGGGTTTATTGCATTCGACAAAAAATTGATATTTTGACACTTTTAAGAAATGTAAAGCTTTGGTTGAGAATGAGACAAGAAAAATGTTGAAGTGTCTCAGATTAGATAATGAAGGTGAATATTGAAACAAGGGTTTTGATAATTATTATTCATACCATGGTATTTGTAGAGAGAAGATAGTTCTATGAATACCACAAGAAAATGGCACGTGTCAAAAAGGATGAGCATGACAATCATAGAATGTGAAAGGAGTATGAGATTGCATGTAGGGTTTCCCTTACAATTTTGGGCACATGCTATAGATATTGTTGTTTACTTAATTCACAAAGGGCCTTCAAGATCCTTGGATAGTGGCATTCTAGAGGAAGAATGGACATGTAAAAAGGTAAACTACTCATTTATGAAGACTTTTGGTTGTGAAACATGTGTCCATATGGATAAAGAAAATAGAACAAAGCTTGAGGCAAAATCCAAGAAGTGTACCTTTATTGGATACGACGTTAATGATTTTGGTTATCGCTTATGGAATTATTAAAATCACAAAATCATTAGGAGTAGAGATGTGGTATTCAATGAAAAGGTCATGTACAAAGATAAGTTGCAGGAAAATAAACAAGAAAATGAAAACACAGAATACTCGGTCTTTGATGAAATCAACTAAAATGAAATTCCAAGGGTACCAGAAAATCAAAATGTACAAAAATAGGAGAAATAGGTACCTCAAACTCCTGCAAGTGTTGTTAGAATATCTACCTGGTTAAGTAGACCCCCTAAATGATAATCTCCTTCATTGTATTATTTATTGTTGACTGATTCTGGTGAACCAGAAAGTTACGTAGAGACAATGTAGGTAAACACTAAAAATAAGTAGGAGCAAGGTATGGAAGAGGAAATGGAATCCTTGGTAAATAACTAGACTTGAGACTTGGTTCAGTATCCTGCAAGAAAAAGAGCATTGCAAAATAAATTGGTTTATAGGTTGAAGGAAGGAGATGGAGGAAAAAAGTGGTACAAGGCCAAACTTGTTGTAAAGGGGTTTGCACAGAAGAAATGTATATATTTTAATGACACATTTTCTCCTGTTGTTAAAATGACTTCAATTAGGACTATTTTATGTCTTGCGACAATATACGATTTGCATCTTGAACACTTTGATGTAAAAAAACTTTTCTCCATGGGGATTTGGAGGAAGATATTTATATGCAACAACCATAGGGGTATGATCTCAAAGGAAAGGAGAATTTGGTATGCAGGTTGAAGAAGAGATTCGATGGCCTAAAAAAATCTCCAAGGCAGTGTTATTTGAAATTTGATAGGTGTATGATAGAATAATATTATAGTAGATGCCATTCTCATCATTGTGTTTGTTTTAAGAGGCTAGAAAATGGAAGCTATATTATCTTTCTATTGTATCTAGATGACATGCTTGTTTCATGGTCTAAAATGCACGATATAAATGTGCTCAAAAGGAAATTAGTTAATTCATTTGCGATGAAGGATTTGGGTGCTGCAAAGAAAATCCTTTGTATGAGAATAACAAGAGGCAAAACAAATCGCAAATTAACAGTCTCAAGGATAGTACATAGAGAAGGTGTTGGAGAGGTTTAGAATGTAGAATGCAAAACTAGTTAGTACACCTTTGGCTAGCCATTTCAAATTAACCAAGGAAATGTGTTTCAAGACACATGAGCAGATAGAGTACATGTTCAGGGTACCTTATTCATCAACAATTGATAACTTGATGGTGTGCACAAGACCATATATTGCACATGAAGTGGGATTTGTGAGCAGGTATATGAAAAATCCAAGGAAATAACATTGGGAGGCAGTAAATTGGATTCTTAGGTATTTGAGAGGTACTACTACTCATCCATTATGTTTTGGAGGTTCAAACACTATTCTACAAGGATATGTTGATTCAAATATGGAAAGTGATAAATATAGCAGGAGGAGCACCACAAGGTATGTTTTTAGTGTAGGTGGAACAATAGTAAGTTGGGTTTTGAAACAACAAAAGGTTGTTGCACTTTCAAAAATGGAAGCAAAGTATGTTGCTACTATAGAGGATATTAAAGAGATGATTTGGCTACATAGGTTTATGGAGGAATTGGGAAGCAAGAGGATAATAATAGGTTGTACTGTGTCATCCAGAGTGCCATTCATCTTGAAAAGAACCCATCCTTCCATTATAAGAATAAACATATAAAAATTGGGTACCATTTCATATGATCTGTTTTGGAAGATGGAAAATTGAAGTTGAAAAATATACATACTAGCCAAAATATTGCAAACATGTTAACAAAGGTAGTAACCAAGGAGAAAATGAGTTCCTACTTAGTTTCACTTGGCCTTCAAGCATGAAGGTGAAGATGAGAAAATTTCCAGGTCCAAGGTGGATGACAGTCTAAAAGGTACAATAAAGATGGAGTTGTTGTGATCAGTCTCCAAGTGGGAGATCCTGATTATCTTCTTGATTCAGGGGCGACAAATTTTTTTTGGAGCCCCCCCCGAAGATAATTTTTTGGGAAAATTTCCTTGTAAAATATTGTAATTTCATGGTCAATATGAACCATTCATCATTAGGTTGTATATCTGATGATAAAATTTAGGTTAGGGTTTTTTTCCCTAGAAGGAAACCCTCTTTTATGTATGAGAGAATTGTATTGCGGTTGTGTATGTGAATGAATATTGTATTATGAGAGAGGATATTGTGAGAAAAGAAGATGAAGTTATAACAGGTACATTGTAGGTTGCATCCCTTCATTTGTTGGATAATAATAAAGGAAGGACTGACAATTTCTTTGGTGGACGTAGCCCATATTGGGTGAACCATGTATATTTGTGTCTCTATTGTATTGTGTATCTTCTGTGTTTTATTTTCACGTTTGTTTTATATTATTTCTCTATGAATCCTCTTTTTTCTAACATGGACGAACCCTTCGCAAGTAAAGTGAAGATACTTGGAGGGCCATCCATCGCTGATGACAGTGACATCGAGAGGATCCCAAGATGGGAAAGATGAAGGACCAGATCACTACCTTGGAAAGGATAGTTGATCAAATGAAATACACATTGTGCTTGCATGGTGAGAAGGTCGACTTGATGGAGACCGAGATGGACAAGATGAAGTGTGGGTTTAACCAAGATGTTCAAGAGTTCCATTCAACTGTAGATATGATGATCGACACCTTGAGAAACCAAATTTAGGGTAGACTCAAGGAAATAAAGGACTTACTTGCCATAGTCACACATAGGTTGAGGGACCAAGATGACACCATCGTATTGTTGAAACGAGCTTTGGCTAATGAACATATATTTGTTGTCATGCCAATGAGGATCAAGATAAAGGAACCAAAGCCATATGACATAACTCACAACACAAAGTTGTTGGGAAAATTATGTTGGGACATTGAGAAATACTTGGAGTAGTTGAATGAAAGTTCAAAAAAATACAAGGTGAATGTTGTAGCTATGTTCTTGACAGGAACTGCTAAGATTTGGTGGAGGAACCGATTGAAAGAATTGGCAGTATGGAGAACCATTGAAAAGATTGAAAATTGGGCAGAGATGAAGGAAACCTTGAAGACATAGATTGGTATGGAGAACCAATCATGGATCACAAGGAATCGATTGTTGGCTCTCAAGAACATTGGTAAGATCCAAGCCTACATCAAGGAGTTCACAGGGCTTGTGTTGGAGATAAAATATATGTTGGAAGAAGATACAATTTTCCACTTCATGGATGGTCTACAACTGTGGGCATAGAGTGATTTGCGACAATAGAACGTTTAGACTACTGCAACAATGATCGCCACAACGAACAAACTATTGGTTTTTGGGGTGGATCGATGATAGGTCCTAGGAACAATGAGGACGCCCAAAGGGAGAAGAAACAACAAGGGAAGGGGAAAAGTAAGGAAAAGGGAAATATAAAGTTGTCCAAGGGCAACAAAGACAATGCCAAGAAAATGGATGCAACGAAAGAGAAGAAGATGATTTCATGTTGGATTTGTGCCAAGGAGCACTATGTGAAGAATCGTCCCTTGAAACAGAAGTTGAATGCTTTGGAGAACACAAACAACCGATATGTTGGATTCTTGCGGGTCTTGAATGATGTCATGGAGGGTGAATCCATGAAGAGGAAAGAGCAAGACAAGATGAAAATTTGTTATGTGTAGGTTGAACTCAATGAGAAGTTAGTGTTAGTCATGGTGGACAGTGGGGCAACTCATAACTTCTCGAGGGAAGACATGGTGTAGAGGCTTGGGTTGCAACATGAACTGATGTAGATAACCTTCAATATAGTCAACACAGGCACGGAGAAAGTCGTTGGTGTTGATCGAAATGGATATTGGTGGCCACCCACCTATTCCAACTGGCTCCTAGTGTCCGTTTTTGTTTAGCACATCTTTCTGTATTGGTTTATAATTGTGAGTTATACACTTCTAGGGATGTCTAAAGACTCACACATTCTCTAGGTGGATGCGGGTGGCCTCTCTCCTAATACAACTGGCATATTTTGTATGTTTTCATGTTAGCACATCTTGTTATACTAGCAGGGCTGCTTTGAGGCCCTAAACATTGATTTTTTGACTCGTCACAGTCAAAATGTAGACAAAGTTAGATTTTGATGACAGAGTATGTAGTTATCTGAAATACCTTTCCAACGGTCTATCACGCACCTAAAATGGAGGTCGTATGCAAAATTTATGACCCTAGGAAGTTGAGGTACCAAATTACACCAACTTACCCATAGGGCCCACATGAATTTTAGCATTTCACCTTCTAGGGTTAGGTTTTTGGATGTCTAGGGTTTTGGAATTCATGAGTAATATGAAAAGGGACTATGGAGCCTCATTGTAATCCATTCTGCTCAGACATATGCACGTAGAAACCACATCTCTTCTCAGAGATAACTACCACCATTCGAGAAAGTTTCAGTTCTGCAGTTTTACAGTTTCAACCTATTTCATTATTTAATAGAAGATATTGTTCACTATATATTTGTGTTATTCTTCTCATCTCTGTGTTTATGGTATTCAGATTATAATCAGTTTGTTTCGCTCCTAAATATGGATCAGTGGTATCAAAGCGGTCTTCTCTTCATTTATTTTTCTTTGTGCATGTCCCCGACAAGGTCCGGGTATAAGAAGTTGGGACTTGAACCAATCAAGCCATTGCTAGATCGGTCACGCCGAGCTCGAAAACAAACCATGGGAGAGGAAAAGAAATATGATGGAGCAAGAGATCCTATTAAAATGTTGCTCAAGGAAGCCCTTGCACGACAAAGGAACGAAATAATGGACAACTTTGCGCACACCCTTCGGCGGTTTCCCACGAGAGAAGCATCTTCATCAGGCGGCCATGAAACCCCCTTTAAGGTATATGTATATTTTGATATTCCATTATTTGAAGGACTGATAGATGCAGATGCTGTAGATAAATTGTTAAATCTGCTCGAAGGATATTTTTCGGTCCACAATTTTTCCGATCGGGAAAAGATCACTTTTGCACTCCTCAAGGCTGTTCCCCATGTTAAAAATTGGTGGGATACCTACTCTGAGCAAAGGGATGTGGAGGAATATGCAATTTTTGTGGTGACCCCTACATGGGGTTCCTTTCAGGATGCCATTAAATAAGAATACTACCCTGTTGGAAGCTACAAGGACCAGTACACCAGATGGACCACCCTACGTTAAGAAAGGGACCAGACAATACTAGACTTCACCAATATTTTCCATACCCTCCACACCAAATTGAGTATCAAAGATTCTGAGCGTCATATGGTGCTCAAATACCATGGATGTTTGCATAGATACATTCAAACAAAAATGGAGTTCTTGGACATCGCCTCCTTGGGCACAACTTATAGATACGTTGTCAAGATCGAGCAAAAGTTTAAGCAGAAACGACAAGAGTTTGGATCTGCAAACCCCTCGCAGCCGAAGCAGGGCAAAGGAAACCCCAACCCAAACAGTAGGGGACCTAGTTGCGATGGTCGCCCTCATGAAAATCCGTCCAAGCCACAACACAAGAAGGGCAACGAGAAGACGAATAAGGACACCGGAAAATGGTGTGAGTACCATAAAATTCCTTGGCACAATACTGACGAATGTCACTCCAAGAAGTCCCTTGTGGCTGAGCTAAAGGCTTCCGAGTCAGAGGCTGATTCTGATTCTGAGTCAAATCCTAAAGGAAGGAAGCGGATCATTGATGCTGAACCCAGTGCCACGGTCGCTACCACCAAAGTCCGGCCAAGCGAACCAGAAGAACCATAGGAAGGGGAAAGCCTCTTTCACTCGCATATGTGGGTCAAGGGGGCTCCGATTAACTTCATTGTTGAAAACAATAGTCAGAAGAACCTGATTTCGACAGGGTTCGTCAAGCGGATGAACTTTCCAATGACACCGCACTCGCAACCCTACACCATCGATTGACTTCATCAATGAAGAGATATCTATGTTAGCCAATAGTGTCATTTGTCCTACGACATCAAGCCTTTCAAAGATGCAGTACTGTGTGACATTGATCCCCTTGAAGTTTGTGATGTTCTTTTAGGACAACCATATTTGTGGAAGCGTTATGCTGTGTATGATTCTAGACCCCGCAATGTTGTTATTACTTTGGGTAGACAATTGTACATGATCCTAGAGGCGTCACTGCCTACTGCTATTTCTTTAATCTCTGCTAAGCAATGCAGTAAGGTCATTTCACAGACCGAGAAGTTCTTCTTCTTTGTGATCCATGCTCATAGTAAGCAGAAGGTTGCCGCCACATCTGTGGCCTCTACACAACACCTTTCTTTGCAACAAAAGAATGTGGATGGGATCATGGAAGAATACATAGACATCTTTGTCTCACCTACAGGGGTACCGACACACTGCCAAGTCAAGCATCCAATTGATCTAACCCCCAACGCACCTCTACCTAATGGACCAGACTATCGATGCTCGCTAATGGAGAATGATGAAATTAGGCATTAGATCCAAGAGCTTCTTCAAAAGGGGGACATTAGACCTAACTCCTCCCCTTGCAGAAGCCTAATTTTGCTGGTGCAGAAGAAGAACGAGACTTGGCGACTCTACATTGATTACAAAGCCTTAAACAAAATCATAGTCAGGAATCACTATCCCATTCCCAGGATTGATGACCTTCTTGACCAACTCAAGGGGAAAATTTCTTCAGCAAGATTGACTTGAAGTATGGCTACCACCAGGTTCCCATCGAACCAACGGATGTCTGGAAGACAAACTTCAAGTCTAAGGAATGTCTCTATGAATGGCTAGTCATGCCCTTTGGCTTAACAAATGCACCAGCCACTTTCATGAGGTTGATGGACGATGTATTGAGACCCTTTACCAAATCCTTTGTGGTAGTATATTTGGATGACTTCCTCATCTTCAGTAGAATGTGGGAGGAGCACATGCGACATATTCAATAGGTTTTGAGCACTCTCCAACAACACAAGCTTTATGCCAACTTGGAAAAATGCTCTTTTGGCATGAACAGGGTCCAATACCTGGGCTACATTGTTGATGAGCATGGGGTATATGTTGATCCAACTAAGATCCAAGTCATCCTTTACTGGCTAGCCCCGACCACACTGAACGATATTTAGAGATTCTTAGGTCTCACCAATTTTTACCGACGATTCGTGTTGGGATTCTCCCATATTGCTTGGGCCCTTAACCAGGTGACCAAGGGTGGTGGTAGGGACAAGTTCATGTGGGGGAAGGAGCAAAAAAGAGAATTAAAATATCTGAAACATCGATTGTGCTCAGCGCCAGTGCTCTCCTTTCCTGATCTGCAAGAACCATTCGAGGTTGAGACTGATGCATCTGACTATGCTGTGGGCACAATTCTCATTTAGCACAAGCATCTGATGGCATACCATAGTGAGACACTCTCCGATACTGTTCTTAAATACCCCAACTATGACAAGGAAATGTATTCCATTGTACAAGCCTATCGTTAATGGAAACATTACATTCTGTGGACACAGACGATCATACACATTGATCACAAGCCTCTGCAGTTCATACAGACACAAGGGAAATTGCAGAACGACCTCCATCATAAGTGGTCCACCTACCTGCAACAGTTCCATCTCAACATCAAGTATAAGACAAGTATCTCCAATCGTGTCCCTGTCTGCCTTAGTCAGCTTCCTGTGGATGCACTTACCACTGTGATCCATTCCCGTGGACATGAAACATTGGAGTGGGCCCAACTTTACCAACAAGAACCGGACTTCGCCACCACATATAAGTTCTTGGGTACATGCACCATTGTCACTGATTTTCACATTTATAACAGACTCTTATGCCACTTGGGCCATATCTGTGTTCCTAAAAGCGAGTGCACAAAGATGATTTGGGAAGCCAACTATAGTCGGGTGGCAGGACATTTTGGCATAGAGAAAACTGTGGTCGTCATTCAGAAACATTTTTATTGGCCAAAACTTCGACTGGACGTCAAAAACTATATCATATCTTGCATTGCCTGTGCCATTTACAAGCCAACCATCAAGAAGAAAGGCTTATAAACCCCTCTGCCTATTCCTGAGAAGCCGTGGGAGTCCATATCCATGGATTATATGTTTGGTTTGCCATCCACCAAGCACGAAAATGACTGCGTCTTTTTGGTCGTTGATCGGTTTTCGAAGATGGCCATCTTGATAGCCTATAAGAAGACTATCACAGTGGCTGATACTGCCAAGATCTTGTTCGAATGAGTTTGGGTTCACTTTGGGATACCATATACCATCATCTTTGACCGAGACAGTAGGTTCCTAAGCACCTTTTGGTCAAGTCTCTGGTCTCTGTTGAACACCAAGCTCACAAAATCCACTTCTTTTCACCCCCAAACCGATGGCCAAACCGAGTTCGTCAATCGGATGATTGTGCACATCCTGCGCATGTACAATTATAAAAATCCCCGTACATGGGATGAGAGTCTCCCATATGTCCAACACAGTTACAATAGGGATCTCCATAGTTCCATCGACCATAGCCCATTTCAGGTGGGTCTGGGATTCCAACCCTTGGGACCTATTGATGTTGCACTTCCTCTTACCACCACACAGACAAACTCTTCTCGTAATCAGTCTACGGTTGACAAAACCAATAGATTCATTGAGAGGATTCAACACATCTTCCAATGGGTCCAGGAGATTTTGCAGAAATCCAATGCTAAGTACAAGCAGCGCCATGAGAAACACAGGGTACCACACCATTTTCAGGTTGGTGACAAAGTCTGGTTAAATTTTCAGAAGGAGCATCTCATTGGGCCCCATCGGAAGCTTCAACCACTTTGTTATGGGCCTTACACTATCACCAAGGTTGTGGGTAGCAATGATTTTGAGCTCAACACTCCACCCTTCCTTGGTCTGCATCCAATATTCAATGTGGACCTCCTTCGGCCATATTTTCCACCACTGTTGGACACCTATAAAATCGTCGAACAACTAACACCAACAGAGCTCAACCCTGACTACATGGAACAAACATCCACCGATCAGATAGTGGACACATAGGTCAAGGGCACTCGCTAGCAACAGATCCAGTTTTATCAGGTTGTCAAGGTAGGGAAACTCCTACACCAAGGAAAGTGGCTCACCCGGGGCCAAATCCAACAAAAGTTTCCTCACCTAATGGGGAAACTCAATGCAATGGATACCATTTCTTCCTAAGGAGGGAGGATTGATCCAGATGTATATTGGTGGCCACCCACCTATTCCAACTGGCTCTTAATGTCCGTTTTTGTTCAACACATCTTTCTATACTGCTTTATAATTGTGAGTTCTACACTTCTGGAGATATCTGAAGCCTCACACATTCTCTAGTTGGATGCGGGTGGCCTCTCACCTAATCCAACTAGCCTATTTTGTATGTTTTCATGTCAGCGCAACTTGCTGTACTTTCAGGGCTGTTTTGAGGCCCCAAACATTGTTTTTTTGACTCGCCACAGTTAGATTGTAGACGAAGTCAAAGTCTAACGACAACATGTGTAGTTCTCTGAAAGAGATTTCCAATGGGCTATCACGTGCCTAAAACGGAGGTCGTATGCAAAAGTTATGACCCTAGGAAGTTGAGGTACCAAATTACACCAACCTACCCATATGACCCACATGACTTTTGGCATTTCACCTTCTAGGGTTAGGTTTTTGGATGTCTAGAGTTTTGGAATTCATGAGTAATATGAAAAGGGCCCATGGATCCTCATTGTAATCCATTCTACTCAGAAAGATGCACGTAGCAGCCACATATCTTCTCAGAGATAGCTACCACCATTTGAGCAAGTTTCAGTTCTACAATTTTACAGTTTCAACCTATTTCATTATTTAATAGAAGATATTGTTCACTGAATATTTGTGTTATTCTTCCTATTTCTGTGTTTATGGTATTCGATCTGTAATCAGTTCATTTTGCGCCTAAATTCGGATCAGGTGTGGCCAGGGACATATTGTTGAATCTTGGTGACTAGTGTGGAAAGCCGAGTTTCATTGTTGTTCCCATGGACGATTTTGACGTTGTGTTAGGACAAGAGTTCATGAGGAAGGAAAATGCAAAACCAATTCCTCACATGAACAATTTGGCCATTTTCTCAAGATAGACTCTCTAACATTCCCACTATAATCCTCATTTTAATTATGCATAATGTAGATATGAATATGGCTATGGCCAAGCGATGTAATATGCAAATTGTATTTATGTTTTTAATAAATATAATGTGACACTAGTTGCTGGGAATATGGACAAAGATGGGGGACAATTTATCCACAAGAGGGGGAATGTCTAAAAATGTCTAGGAGCATCCAAGAGGAACCCAAGGAGGAAATTAAATATGGGTATTAATTCAACCGAGATTTATGAATTTTATTAAAATTGGGGATGACTTATATTTTTCTGTTTGAGTGTATGAGATCCCAATCATTAATTACCTGTCGAGAGTGGGTGTAGAAGTGACATCCATAGTTATTATAAGCATGGGGATGCAATACAATCCACATTGGGTAGAGTGAGAAGTAAACCATCTTGGGAAAAAAGAGGAAATTCGTATTGGGGAGAATAAACAATTTTTCAAATGGAGTTTTGGGCATGAACAACAAGGGAGAACAAGAAAAGAGAGCACTGGAGCTAAACTAAGAAGGTTGGGAAATTTCTGGAGAATGATAAAGCATTTTTAGAGCAGGGATAATTTTAAGGATGAAAAATTATATTAAAATGTAGAAACCTGGGCTAATCTTACTAGTCCTTGATATGCAAAATTTAAAATGTTTGGCGATAGTTTTGTAAAAATATTCAAATTTCTAAGGATTTTGTATAGTTTCTATAAAATTTTGGTGGTTTTTAAGGTAAAATAATTTTATGCTATGGAAATTGACAAATCTTTTTTTGGGAAGCACCATGGAAAATTAGCCCATTTGCGAAATTTAGCCCCTAAAATTATCTATGTTTTGGAGCATAATGGAACTGGAAATTGAAGAGCCAGGTTGTCAGGCATGAAGAGTGAACTCCTTGGTGAGTTGCGCTGTGACAACAAGTGTTGTTGTTGTTTTTGTTGGTAGTTTTCCTACCAACAAGTTCCCTTGAGTTCGTAGCTGAGAGATTCCTGGTTACCGGTGCCAGAGAGACCCAGATAAATGAATGGGACCCATGAAGGACTGAGAGAAGTGAAGGGGTAAATTCCTTAGGTTGGGCAGGTCAATAGGAAGAGAGCTAGAGGAAATTAGGGTTAGTTGTAGGAGAATACCAGTGGGTTGTGGATTTAGAGCTGTGAATGGACTATGAGAGGTACCCTTCTCTTGTGGATTCCTAGCCCCAACTCGAGGGTGACTTTCTATTGATATTTGGAACAAAATATTTATGGTTGGGTAGAACATCCTCCCCAAGCCGCATTTAGTTATGGGTATCATATGTTAGTTAAAAATGTGTTCAATTCGTAGCTGGTAAGCTACAAGAATTAATTAGCAAGACAAAATTTCAAATGTTTTTCTGCAAGTAATGTTCCTTGGTTAAGCTAGGGTACATTACATAATGGTATCACAATGACATGTTCAAACATTGAGATTGTATGGGCTAGAATCAGCACACAAAAGTTAAAATAGCAGAGTTAAAGCTCAGATTACAAGGTGGTTGCCAGATTTTTCTAGGCAAAAAAGTGATGAGATTGCTTTTATTTTTGGTGAATTTGAGTTCAGGGGTTAAAATCCCTAATTTTAATCTCTAAATATGCATGTGTTGGGCCTGTAATTGATCGAATTTAGGAAATTATAGTGTAGCCATGAAGAATTGGGAGAGATTGGTTGAGAATTCGACATAAGAGTGTCAAAGTTGAGGTGCAGTGGTCAATTTGATATGCACCAAGCCTAAATTGGCCATTAGCAAGCTTGAGTTCGGGTTCCATGGCGGTTCTGGTAAATAAATAAATAAATTTGAAACTGTGCAATTTGGGAAATTTTGGGTATTTTATTGTACATGACATCATCATGATGTGGAGGCCATGTGGCGATGATGTGGAAGAAGTGACATGGCATAGGTGACGTGAATTGCCACAATGGAAGGGCCATGGTGACAGTTGGTAGCACGATGGCAAGTGACATGGGAGTTGTATGGGGCAGTGGTATGGCCAAACCATAAACCACTGTTGCATGGGTAGAGGGTGGTTTTGGTCTGAGGCCTTGTACCATGCGACACCATAAAGATCATGCCACATAGCATGAGGAAACCACTGTTGCACCCCAAAAGGATGTTAATGTCTGTGCATGCTCGGGATGTGTCATGGCCTTTCGACGTTGTTCTCACGCGATCGCCACCGTCGAATCTGGGAGACATGAAAATTTTTGTGCACAAAGATAAAGGTGTGGGATGGGACCTGCCCATTCATACGACCAATAAAGGGGAACCACATGGATGTTTTTAGTTAGGGTCAGACTCTTGTCCCATCGGAGGTCAGATGAGTACTAGCTGGGCTGGTGGGGCCCACAAAATATTAATATTTTATTAATGCTTAGGGTTAGTGTAAGAGAAAGAGGAGAAAGAGAGAGAGAAGGATGACGAGGTAGGATAGGAGGGTGCCACATGGATCTAGAATTCCACATCACTAGTCATGTCAACAAGGATACCACATAGGCAAAATTGTTCCACAGTGTAAAAAAAACAAAGTCTGGAGTCAAAATATTATTTTTTCCATAACATGAGCATAGTAACTCATAATGATATGGAATATCTGGGTTTTTTCTGTGATAAAGAGGGCTACAAAAGTTCCAGAGAGGGCCATTTCCCATTTCTACTTGGATTTGTCAAAACATGCAAAATAGTGGTTTTTAAAGATTTAGGTCTAGATCATTGGAAGAGGTATAAATTTAGCTGAAATTCCTAGAGAGAGTTAGAAAGCATGCATGGAATTAATCCACAAAGGAATTGAATAAATCCAAAGGGGTTTGCAATGGGGATGCTAAAACAAGGAAAAATCCACTATTCCAGGCCACTTTTTCAGGATTTTTGGGATTTTCAGAGGAGGAAAAGTGTCCCCAGATGAAAAATATGGAAAAATTTATATATTCAACATTTTGTGTACTCACCAAGCCAGAAAATTTTTGTTTAGTGAAATATTTTTGGAAGTGCACCGTTTGGGAGATAGTCTATTTGGCTAAAAAATCTAAGTCTAGGAAAAAGGGGTGAACAAGGACACAATTGTCATTTCCTGATTGCTATAATTTTTGACCAAAGAATCATAATGAAAATATGAGAGTTGTTATGAGTTCCTTTTCATAGTTAATATCTATGTCTCATGCAAATTTTTCTCCATTTCTTAACATATTTACTTCTACAAGTGGAAAAAGTTGGTGTCTAAGAACATTTGTACTAGAAACATAGTTACCAACTTAATGAGAACTCTCCAGAGTTCTCGTTTTTTGGGGGGTCCAATTTTTTACCCCATTTTTAAAAATGGTGCTACCAGTAGCACCCCCTCTCCGTTTTTAGGTGATTTTCGATATTTAAAATTTTTCGATCCACAATGCTTCCACAATATTTTTTTTAAATGCTCATTTTTCATCTATTTTCATCTCTCTCTCTCTCTCTCTCTCTCTCTCTCTCTCTCTCTCTCTATATATATATATATATATATATAACTCCGATTTTAGTCTTTTTTTCATGCTTCTTTCAATCTTAAAAATGTTTTTTACCATTTACTTTTTTGAAGTTACAATTTTTCATAGAATTTTGTCTCCTTAATTAATTTATTGTTCCATACTTTTTAAATATAGTGAAAAACATCATT
>ML813569.1:59551-77462 GCA_009831015.1 Picea engelmannii | reverse complement strand
TGCTCCAAACAAATATTTAGGTATGATAATTGATGGCATGGACCAGAAGAAAACACTTCTACCACATTTTGTCCATACACCCAAAAATTTACAGTAAGATAATTTCATTCAGTTTCACTTGGTTGGTTGTATGGTTTTCAATGGAAAAATGTCCAAGATTTTACTTCACAGCTCCAAATATTCATAGTGATGCAAATCTGACCATCACCATAATTCATCATGTGCTTACTCAATGGTCTGTAAATCTTCCTCAAGTTCTCTATCTACAGTTGGAAAACACTAGTCATGAAAATAAAAATCAAATTGTGTTTGGATATCTAAGCATGCTTGTCGAAATGAGAATCTTTCAAAAGGTGAAAGTTGGTTTCCTTCTTGTTGGACACACTCATGATCATATTGATCAAATGTTCAGTCATTTTTCAGTAACATTGAAGAGGAAAATGTTGGAATTTTACCATCATTGATTGAATGTATCAAGAAAACATACATTCCAGAGCCTGTTTTTCATATATTAGAAGAAACTGTTGACATGCAAAGATTTATTTAGGGATCACATTGTGAAGAAAAATGTATTGAGTAGCTTAATGACATTAGCTTCCAACATCAATTTTGTTTCAAAAAAAATTGATGGGAAAACACTTATATGGGGAAAGAAGTATTCAACTACTACAAAATGGGGGCCTTCATCAGGTTTATCATTTTTGAAGTTCATTCCAGATCATCTGATTTTTGCATCAAAGTTATTATTTTTACAATCAGTTTCTGAAATCCATAATGCACGAAGGCATAATAGAGATGTAGATTATTCTGAATTCCTGGAAGAAATTAAAAATTCCATTAAGGATACATATGAGTACTTTGATGTTGCTGATTCTGTTTGGTGGGAGTCTTTTTTCAATAGTCAAAGTGGCATAATTTCAAACTCAACAAATGAAGATATAATGTTGAGGACTCCATTTCATTGGCCACAAAATATGCCAAACGAATATGAAGAAACAAACATTGTTAAAGTTCAAGAATCTCAAGGTGCTATTGAGATTACACAAGCATAGGAAAGAGAAATGTATATTGGTTCACGAAGGTCATGTGCACAACGTGAAGCCATGGAAGACCTTTACAGGGGTTCAATACAAGATATTAAGGAGGGTAGCATGATTGGATTTTTAGCGACTGAAGATCCACATGGCTATCCATTCTGGATAGGAAAGGTTACAAATATTTAGAAAGAAAATGATGATGTTATTTCAATTGAAGTGCATTGGTATGCAACAAGTACACACCCATTCAATGGTGTGTACAAGATACAGATGGTGGTTGAGAAACATGTCAATAGAAAGAGAAAAAGAAAGGGTCAAAATACAATTGGTTGTCACACTGACCTCTTAAAATTAGATGATGTTGACACACTTGTTTATGACTTCAATTTGACAAAGAGAGGAACTCTTCGCTCTAAGACAAGATAGATTATCAAGAGGTTTCCGTCGCAAGAAATAAATGCAAGATGAGATTCTGTTGAACCTAGTCGTAGATCTAAAAGGCATTTGACATATGAAATGTTGGGCATGCATGTAGACTCAGATGGTGCATTCATAGAGAATAAAGAAGAGTTTGGATCATCTACATCTTCATCAAAACATTCATATGAAGACAATGTAGACTATGATGGTATTTCATAAACAATGAGTCAATCTGAATAAGTGTATGGAACATTTTACGAATTTTTGATCCTATGATGTTTATATGGTAACTAGAAAAGAGCATTGAACTTACATATGATCTTACTTGAAGTTATGAATCTTTTGTTATGTTTTATGAATGATATGTTTTTTTTATTATGGATAATATAATAAAATTTCTTAGCTCATATGTTTTGAATATGGTCAATAAAACAATACTTTTACAAAATTATTTATGTTTCATTCAATGTAATTTGTATTTATTTTTTTATTATTAAAAGTAAAAAATTATTAAAAAGTGACGTTGAATTTTTAAAGTATATTGTGATATTTTCATGGCATTATGTATTACCTTATGCTTTGCGTGATAATAACATTTAAAAAGTAAACATTTAAGGGTTGCTTTTATGCTTTTGTTTACAGTAATGATGAGTTCGTTTACCATATTATAAAAATGTGTCATTTTCATACCCCAATTTTAGAATGGGTGCTACCGGTAGCAGTACTTTTCAATTTGATGGTTGATTTTTGAGGTTTTGGTTTTAATGGTACCAAGTGATAAAAATACGATTTCAAATGATCTCAAAATTTAATGTTTTGAAAAGAAAAAAAAATCAAAAACATCTTATTTGTTTTTAGGTGCTGATTTTAAGGTTTTTCTAAGCTATTGTCTAAGTTTTGAAGGCCATGTTTGAAAAATGTTGTAATTTTGACCGCACCACTTTTTGATTTGGGGGTTGATTTTGATGTTTTTTATACAAAAATATGGGTTTTTTGGGCCAAAGTTCTCGTTTTGAGGTCACCATTCTCATTAAGTTGGTAACTATGTTTAGAATGAAGAATGTATAAAAAGGGTCAAATTAGTAATATTCAAAGGGCCATAACTTTCTTCTCACAACTCATAATTGAGAAGGAAAGCAGTTGTTGGAAATCTCTTGGATGGGAGAATCCATCTATCAACCTAGAAAGTTGATTTGGGCAACATAAGTTATAGTCAATGCAAAAGATGATGATTGGTGGCATTACAGAGCAGAAAAAATTGTGTTCTTTTCCAAAAATGTCTATGTATATATTTTTGTCTATCATTAATTTATTTTAATGCACATTATATTGCATAATTTATAAGTACAGGAAGACATTTTGGTTCCTATATAAGAACCACAACCATGGAAGTCGATGCCCAAGGGTCCTACAACCATGAAGAAGAATTTAGAGGGCTACATGTCATCATGGGAAATACCGAGACATAATCTAGTGGAAGAAGAGAGATAAAGGAGACGGTAACTATGAGAAGCCTATATAGAGAAGTGCGGAGTTATAGGGAAGATAATGAGAAGATTATGAAGGCTCATGAAGAGATGCTTCAGAGTTTGAACATGTTGCAGAGGCAAGCCAATAAATATTCTGCCACAAAGCAAGAAACTAGTGCTAGGCAAGTGACATCATTAAGATCCCATAGTAGAAAGTATGAACATGAGAATGGAAGGAAGTCAAGGAGCATGAGAAGGCACCATTATTTCCTAGAGCAATCCACAAGGAGAGCTCACTTAATTTTAGGTCTAGGGAGTATCCCAAGTGTGTCCTCTGTGAGGAGACAAAGAAGAAGGCCTGAGGGAGACATATAATATATTGTAAGGTGAGCTTAGGAAAATTAAGCCACCAAATTTCAATGGTGAGCATAGGAAGGGAGAAGAGGCTGAGGCCTGGCTGTTGAAAATGAAGAAATATTTCCAGCTGCATGATTATCCCTCCAAGGTAGAAATAAGAATTGTAATCTATGACTTGCAAGGAAAGGCGACCATGTGGTGGGATCAACTTAAGCAAGAAAAGAAACTTGATGAGAGGAAGGTCTCATGGAGGTAGTTCAAAGGATATTTCCAAGGGAAATATTTGTCTGAGCATTACCATGAGAGAAAGATGAAAGAGTTCTTTGAAATCAAGTTGGTAAGCATGGAAATGGATGAGTATGAGAAGAGGTTCTTTAATTTGCTGAATTATGTGGACTTCATGAAGGATGAGAAGGTAAAAATACAAAGGTTTATAAGTGGGTTACCCTCTTTCTACAGTGATAAGATACAATATGATAACCCCAAAACTTTGGAGGAATCCATAACGAGAGAAAGACATCTTTATGAGAAAAGTAGAGGGAGGTGAGTCTTCCAAAATACTTGGAATGACAAGATGAAGGGTAAAAAGGAGAAAAGGACAAAAGGCTTTAAGACACCATTTTTCAAGAAAAAATCCCAAGAAAATCAGGAAGGACAACCAACCCAAAATGAACAAAAGACAACAGATTCAGTTGGGAAAAGGACAAGGCAATAACCTGTACAATGTTGCAGATGTGAAGGGAATCACTTATATAGGGGCTGCCCTCACAAAGGTGAAAGAATGAGGACTATACACAACATTCCAGAGGATGAAAAAATTGAATACATGGGAGGAAGCATGCCAAAAATTTATTGAGCCTTGGACAACAAGAAAGCATAGTATCAATCCACCATGATTGAAGTGGAAGGTAAGATTGATAACCGATCCATAATAATTTTAATTGATTCTGGAGATAGCCAAAGTTACATAAACTCTAGCATTGTTGAAAGGTTTCACTTGCAAATGAGTAAGCATAATAAATCTTGGTTAGTTCAGTTAGCCACAGGGACTAAGAGAAAGATCAATGAGTTGGTTAAAGATTGCGAAATAGACATGAATGGACTCAACACAAAGATGGATGTGAAAATTATACCTTTGGGTTCATATGACTGTTTACATGGCATGGATTGGTTGGAGAAACACCATGTTTTCCTAGACTATTACAATAAGAAAATAACTTTTCTTGATGAGGATGGAAAACAAGGAAAGATTCAAGGCATTCCAAGAGTTGTAGCTGTTAGAGAAATCTCGACCATGTAGTTGAAAAAATGTTTCAGGAAGGGAAGTCAAATTTTTGCAGCCCATAAGAAAGAGGTAGCCAGGGATAAAGTGGAAAGTATTGAAGACCATCCAGTCTTGAAGGATTTTATAGATATTTTTTTGGAAATCCCAGGATTTCCACCAAAGAGAGACATTGATTTCTCTATTGATTTGGTGCCGAGAGATTCCCTAGTGTCCAAGACACCTTATAGAATGGGCACACCAGAATTAAAAGAATTGAAAATTCAACTTGAAAAGATGTTAAAGAAGGGGTATATACACCCAAGTGTGTCACCTTGGGGATCCCCAGTTATTTTTGTAAAGAAGAAGGATGGAACCTTAAGGTTGTGTATTGATTTCAGGTAGTTGAATAAAGTCACACTAAAGAACAAATATCCTTTGCCAAGGATTGATGATCTCTTTGATCAACTGGAAGGTGCAAATATCTTTTCCAATATTGACTTGAGATCAAGATATGATCAAGTGAGGATTAAGGAAGAGGATATCAATAAAAAAATGTTCAAAACAAGATATGAGCATTATGAATTCATAGTAGTGCCATTTGGGCTATCAAAATTCCCTAGCTGTTTTTATGTGCCTGATGAATGGAGTGTTCAAGGAGTACTTGGACAAGTTTGTAATTGTTTTCTTGGATGATATTCAAGTCTACTCCAAGATAGAAGAAGAACATGAGCAACATTTAAGAATGGTGTTGCAAGTTTTGAGAGAACATAAGTTGTATGCCAAGCTATGTAAGTGCATCTTTTATCAAAAGAAGATTCACTACTTGGGGCATATTATTTTAGTAGATGGGATAGTAGTTGATCCCGAGAAATCAAAGGCCATTAGAGGATGACCAACACCAAGAAATTTCATAGAGGTTAGATATTGTATGGGTCTTGTTGGTTATTATCAAAGATTCATAAAGGGGTTTTCAAAGATTTCAAACCCAATCACTTCTTTGTAAAACAAGGGAGTGAAATTTGAATAGACTCCCAAATGTGAAGAAATTTTTCAATAGTTGAAAGATATTTTGGCAAGTGCACCAATACTAAATATTGCAGACCCAAATGAAAACTTTGTAGTGTGCACATATGCATGCAAGGAAGGTCTTGGTGGAGTCCTTAATCAAAAGGATCATGTGGTATGCTATGATCCTAGAAAATCTAAAGGAGCATGAGAGGAATTATGATGCACATGACTTGGAGTTGGAAACCATTGTCCATGCATTAAAATGTGGAGAAATTAGCTCATTTGTTGAAGGTTTGAGCTAAGAACGAACCGTTGTGGTTTGAAACATTTGTTTGGACAACCAACATTAAATGCTAGAAAAACTAGATGGATATAATTTCTAAGTGAGTATGACTTTGAAATTAAGCACACAAAAGGAAAGGAAAATTAGGTGGATGATGCACTCAACATAAGAGCTCATGAAGTGCACATTTCATCCATTAACATGTTCAACATATATTTAAATGAAAGAATTTTAGAGGCTGCAAATTCTAACCAACAATATGTAAAAATAAAAGAAACATTACAAGGTAATTTACAACAAAAAATTAATTGCTATGAGTTGAAAGAGGATGGAATCCTCATGTACAAAGAAAAAATGTATGTGCCAAATTTAGGAGAACTGAAAAATATGGTGTTGAGGAAAATGCACAATGTGCCATATGCTGAGCACCCAGGATATCAAAAGACAATTGTAGTTGTAAGAAACCAATACTTTTGGCCGGGAATGAAGAAGGAAGTGACTAATAACATATCCAGGTGCCTATAATTTCAAAAGGTAAAAGCAAAGCATAGACATCCAGCGGGGCTGCTATAGCCACTGTGCATTCTTGAGTGGAAATGGGAAGTGGTTACAATTGATTTCACTACAAAACTTCCCAGAATAATGAAGCAACATGATTCCATCATGGTGGTTGTGAAAAAATTAACAAAAGAAACACATTTTATTCCTGTGAAGACCACACACAAGGCAATAAATATTGTAGAAATTTATATGAAGGAAGATGCCAGGCTACATGGAGTGCCTAAGGCAATTGTTTTAGACATAGATCCAAAGTTTACCTCAAATTTATGGAAAGGTTTGTTTAAAGGCTTTGGGAAAAATTTAAATCTTAGCACAACTTATCACCTAGAGTCAGATGAGAAAAAAGAGAGGACTAACAAAATCATTGAAGACATGCTTATAATGTATGTGATGAACCAACCATCAAAGTGGGAATATTATATCCACTTAGTGTAATTTGATTACAATAATGGGTATCAAGCCTCATTAAAAATGATCCCATTTGAAGCTTTGTATGCTAGGAAATGTAACACACCAATGAGTTGGGATAACCCAGTAGAAAAATCTATCGTTGGTCTATAATTATCAAAGGAAATGGAAGAGTATATAGTAAAGATCAGGAAAAATTTAAAGGTTACCCAAAATAGGCAGAACATTTATGTAGAAAAGAACAAAGTTTTTAGATATTTTAAAGTGGGTGAACATGTTTTTCTCAAAGTGAAAGCAAATAGAAGTTCAATAAGATTGGGTTGCTGCCAAAACTAGACAACAAGATATTGTGGGCCATTCAAAATATTAGAAAAGATAGGTCCAATTGCACAGATGATAACATTTCCTATATGTTGAAATATTGTAACTGCAAAGTGTATTCTATTTATTATTGAGTTATTATTCATTAGATCAATCCCATTTTGTGGATTTATCATGTCGGGCCTTATACTTGACCAAACACCCTTTTGTGGATTGGTCAAACCCTAATTGTATTATGCAAATTAAGACGTCGCTCCCCAGGCCTAATTAAAGTGGTTTTAACCACTAAGAAGACAAGTCGGCCCTGCCCAGTGAAGAGACACCTTTCGAGCACCTACCAACCAGTATAAATAAAGGAATCCAATGCCTCATTATCTCACTCACTCATTCACTAATCAAGTGCGCAATTTTGGTAGTTGCAGTTGGGAGAAGAAGGAAGAGAGAGGCACATTGCTCAGTGTTGGATATTCTCTAGTGTTTTGTTTTTTTGTCTTGGAAATTTATTGGTTATCTATATAAAAGAAGTTTTGATGGGTTTTCTCCCCCATGAGGGTTTCCCAGGATAAATGTTGTGTATCTTGAGATTGTGTTTCTCTCAGTGATCCTACCTATGCTATTGTTCTTTAGTAAATTGAAAAGAAACCTAATAATAGCTCAAAACTTAACACTATATCCATGAGAGTGCATAATGTTTTTCATGTGTCATTATTAAAGAAATATGTGCCTAACCCTAACCACATAATTGATTGGACTGTGATCCAGGTGGAAAACGAAGGAGATTTTCAGGTGGAACTAGTACACAACCTGGACCAGAAAGTCAAATTGTTCAGGAACAAGGCCATAGGGATGGTAAGGGTTCAATGGATATGTTACAGTCCTGAAGATCCAACATGGGAGCATGAAGAAGCTATGCGGGAGGAATACCCACAAATGTTTGACGATTTGAAGAAAACATTATGCAAGGCTCCATTTTGGGCAGCTACAGTTCCATGATCACATCTTAGATTCCTAGCCAACCTATGTTGGGGGCCCTGATAAAAGAATGGCACATTACTTGGGTTATCCCTAATAAAAGAATGATGCAATCCTTGGGTCAGTAGGTTGAGATGAATACAATATATTTATTGGAACGACTGTTGGAGTTGTTAAATTGCAGAATTTTATTTCTTAAAGTATTTTGATGTAAATTGTATATGTATATCGACATAGTGTGCACCAAGGACAACACACAATTGTAGGAGAGGGGGAATGTAACATCCCCACTATAATCCTCATTTTAATTATGCATAATGTATATATGAATATGGTTATGGCCAAGAGATGTAATATGCAAATTGTATTTTTGTTTTTAATAAATATAATGTGACACCAGTTGCTGGGAATATGGAAAGAGATGGGGGGTGGTTTATCCACAATAAAGGGAATGTATAAAAATTTCTAGGAGTGTCCAAGTGGAACCCAAGGTGGAAATTATTTATGGGTATTAATTCAACCGAGATTTTTGAATTTTAATACCATTGGGGATAACTACTATTTTTTTGTTTGAGTGTATAAGAGACCCATCATTAATTACCCGCCAGGGGTGGGTGTAGAAGTGACATACATAGTTATTGGAAGCATATGGCTACAATGAAATCCACATTTGGCAGAGTGATAAGTCAACCATCTTGGGAAAATAGAGGAAATTCATATTGGGGAGAATAAATAGTTTTTCACATGGAGTTTTGGGCATGAACAACAAGGGAGAGAAAGAAAAGAGAGCACTCGAGATAAACTAAGAAGGCTGGGCAAATTCTGGAGCATGATAGAGCATTTTTGAAGCGTAATCGAGATGAAAATTGAAGATCCAGGTTTCCAGGCCTAAGAGTGAACTCCTGAGAGAGTCACACTGTGAAAACAAGTGTTGATGTTGTTTTTGTTGGTAGTTTTCCTGATAGCAAGTTCCCTTGAGTTGTTAGCTGAGATGTTCCTGGTTACCTATGCCAAAGAAACCCTGATAAATGAATGGGATGCCCAAGGGACTGAGAACAGTGAAGGGGTACATTCCTTTGGTTGGGCAGGTCAATATGAATAGAGTTGGAGGAAATTCGGGTTAGCTGTAGGAGAATACCAGTGGGTTGTGGATTTAGAGTTGTGAGTGGACTGTGAGAGGAACCCTTCTCTTGTGGATTCCTAGCCCCAACTCGGGGGTGACTTGATGTTTATATTTGGAACAAAAAATCTATGGTTGGGTGGAACATCCTCCCCAAGCAGTTGGTTGCACAAACATTTAAAAAGATAAGTGTTTAATTATTTTATGAGTTTCTCTTATGAGTTTTATGCATATGTTTTACCTTGTACATGAGAATGGTATTTATATGTTATTGTAGATGATTTTATGGTTGCATTATGTTATTTTATAATTTTATAGATGTATTTAGTTATGGGTATCATATGTTAGTTAAAAATGTGTTCAATTCGTAGTTAGTAAGCTACAATAATTAATTAGTAAAATAAAATTTTGAATTTATTTGTTTTTTCTGTAAGTAATGTTCCTTGGTTAAGATGGGGTACGTTACAGACTCCATGTTTGATTTTGACCATAAGGAGGAAGGAAGAAGAAACACATATGTCTTCCTTGCATATGGTTGTTGCGAACAACCACAGTGAACAACATTCTGGAGATGAACTTGGATGATGTGGGGTGATGGTTGGACAGTCTAACACAGAGAATGAAAGGAAGCTTGTGTCAATGGAATGAAGGCTTGTCGATGTTGAAGAGATATGTGGATATTTTGCTAAGACAATGAATGGTTTGGCTTATTTCTATTTGGAAGTCAATGAGTGGCGACCAAAATCATAGGAAGTCATAAAAACAAATATGTTGGAGCAGTTCATTGAACATGAGAAGAAACCATTTGTAGACCAAGAGGATGAGAGGGAGACACAACAAACTTGGTGGAAGAGAACCAAGGAAGGGGTTGATTCCTCCTCTAGAAAACTTGGACATGATGAATGGTTGTATGACCCTGAGCTAGAATGACTCATGGAAGAGTGTGAAGGAAAGATTTGTTCGAGTGTATCGCTTCTTATGTACATGATGCATAAGTATGGTGACACTACACTAGTCACATTGGGATAGATTGGAGATGAGAGAGATATCCCAACCAACCATTCCCCTTCACCTTCAAACTAGAATGCAACATGTTGTCTCGGTGGGAGGAAGTGAGGCCAATGGGGCGCCTTGAGGAGGTGCCTTGGTAAAAATTGTTGAGAATGCAGTGGGTGACTTGACATATTAGAGAAAATGAAGAGTTGTGTATGTGATGAGCTTGCTGACATAAACATATGTTTGAATGTGAAGATGTAAGTTCTTGAGTCAAAGGAGTGACGATTGGATTAGCTACCTAATTAGTTAAATTCACAAGGGGATCCAACACATAGAAGCATGGGAAGACAGACCTAAGTATGGAAGTAACAAGGAGTTAGAATGCAATGACACTTTGTAGACTCATGAAACTTCTGAAGGGGAGTTTTCCTTGACGAAAACAGTTGAGGAAGAAATAGTCGTTGAGTAGTGATGAGATTCGAAGATGGGATGAGATGTCATGGAAGTCAATAGATGTTTCCAAGGATGAAAATGAATTGGAGTTGGGGAGGACGTAAGGGTCTCCCACGACACCCACCAAACTTGCACGCTCCTTGGGAAGATTCGATGACATACATACAAAGAACACAAGGAAGGAAGCGATCAGTTGGGTGAACAAAGACATTTGGGTGTGGGCAGGAGCACCTTGGGCACATGATGGTGGCACATGGAACCAAGGGGGCACACACCTTACTTGCCTTAGAATGATTGATGGAGACTTGTGTTGTGTTTGGGAAAGGGCAGGGTGACTTGGAATCATGCCCAAGGAGTGGACCCATCCGCCCTTTGGAAGCATGGGTGCACCAGAGAGGTTGGATGACCCCATCGACACACTCATGATAAGTCATGACGATGGAAACAAAGAGAGCACAAGACAAGGGGGAGCACACCCAAGGATGGGGCGCACCGATCCAAGGGAGGAATGATTGATGGGAGCACAGGCTTTGGATGGGTGCACCGGGTCCACGAAAGGGCGCAATGAGTTGGTTGAGTGTGGGTTCGTGAAGGGCTGCGACACACCCAAGAGACGTAATGTTTCACACAAGTGACCCTTGGATCTCCTATAAGAGTAAGGGGGCACTACCAAAGGAGGAATAGATAGTTTTTGGTAAGAGATTTGGAGAGAAAGTCTGAGGCAAGTATGTGATAACGAACTGAGGTAGAGTTTCCAAGATGGAAGACAAGTAGAAAAGAGTTGGATGTTTTGGAAGTTTTTTAGGAAGTTTGAAAATGTAGGTCTATCGAGGCATGTGTGAGGAAAAATAGAAATTTGTGTTAGCTTGGTGAAAGTTTGCAGAAATGAAACGACAACAAGTCTGCGGTTGTGGGCACCTCTGAGGTGCATCACAGGAAGTTGTGAATATGGTTGTGGTATAGAGTCTTGTGGTGACATATATGTTATTGAGTGTCTTGGTGAGGTGATGTGGGTCGTTTGACTTTTCCCTATTGTAAACCGAGCCGATAGTGCTCATTTGTAACTATTTCACAATAAGAAAGACTTAGCCAGGTGTTAGGCATGGTTTGTGTCACCTGAACTATTTCTATGTTTTTCTTCATTTTTGTTCTGCAATTGATCTCTTTTTCATGGATGTATGCTTAAATAAGACTAAGTGTTAAACTGTGTTAACAATTGTCTAAGTAAGAAAAGAGTTTCAATAGAGTAGGACAATGACTCACCGATAGCCTAGAATGGAGTATGGGTATGCTCTAGGTGAAGAGGCATAGTATGGATGAGGTATTCTTGGTGTGCCAAGAAACCAAGTGAGAACCATCGCAATGCCACATGCCCTCAGGAGGTGAACGATCACAAGATCCGTTCATGTGTCCTGTGGGGTCGTGACAATTTTCAAATTAAGAATTTGTGGTATGACTAAGGCATTTTTCTTTAAAAGACAAAAATAAATATGTAGAAACATATTACCAAGATATATTATATCTAAATTCTTATGAAAAACATTAAACAAATAAAAGTATATCTAACAAATAAGGGAGAGGAGATAATAGAATTTATGTTGTAAAAATCAATGGGGATTCACCTTGTTGACCAATATCTCATCACATTCATTCACAAAGGGGTTTTTTAAATTGTGAAAAATAGATTCAATATATTGTAGGTATTGGGGTGGGGGGATGTGGGGTACATGGGGGATGTGGGGTACAAGGGGTTTACAGGTATCGGGGGGTATAAAAAGGGGTACTTGGTAAAAATAGGGGATATCTAGTATAAATAGGGGTTCTTTTTATCGGGAATATGTGTTAGGAGGGGGGTTCAAAAAAAGGATTTCGGGAGGTATTTATAAATATCTAGTGAAATTATAGGTATTCTTTAGTATCCCATGAACGAACATGCTATGTCACATGTTCACTGAGTGGAGACTTCGTGTAAAACTCCAAGGTGTGGAAAATTTTGTTGGATTTTTCATCCATGCTTGCACACATCCTTCTTAACGTTGGGGAGTTTAGACCCTGGGTTCATCCAGAGTTTTCCAACAAAACCCCCAGAGCATCGACATATCAATCCTCATTCAAGGTCGAGGAAGGTCTCACTCGAGATGTAGAGAGGATAAAAAAGTCCATAAGGTCTTGTGATAGGGATGAAGGATAAGCACATGAAGAGTCATCATGATTGACATCCATGCAACTCATATTTGATAGATTATTAGGACTTAAAAGTAAAAAAATACACAAACATATTCAACTCATACATGATAGAAACATAATGGATTAGAATTGTCGCATCTTTATTACTAGAGACATTCCATCACAACAGAGTTATACATTGCAAAACACATATATGCATGATAGCCATAGAACTTCATATATTCTCTATATAAATCCTTAGAATTATGACACACTTCACAATGCCCCTTTGCTCAAAAATCAAACATATAACATACATAAGTATACTCAAAAGAATTACAATATTACAACAGGCTCAAAGTGAGATCAATACTAAGGACTCAATGAATCTCTTATCCTCAATATTTAGCTAACTAATCAACCAACCCTTTTTCTAATATTACTGCTTCCCTTTATAACTTTCTTTGTTGGGGAGTGTTGTCTCTTTATTCTCCTCCACTCGTTTGTCTGAAAAAATTGCCTCGCATGCTTCTAGTGTTTGACAATGCTCCACATAGAATTTATGTATCAATGAAAATCTTAACTGTCTGGTCAACTCTGCCTCTGGAAGCCCCACATCCTCATATGCTACTGTCAGTAATCATTCAAGAATATTTCCTGATGATTCCTTTCTTGATTTCGACAAACATCTTCTTGATCTCTGGTGCAATTGACAAGCTCAGATCGAAGCACACTTGGTAAATTTAAGCTTGACACACAGTTAACAAAACTTCATTCGACGTGCACTTCTGTTCAATTTTTGTGCAAAACTTGGAATGTGCGCACACAACTTCATTTGTGCACGTGCACAAAACTGAACCCAAAACTTTGGGTGCCAACAACATCCACATAATTAATGCCTCCTATTTTTCATATAACTTTCCCAATTACAATTTCTATAGCTCACACATATATGGAGTTCAAATGGGATCCATACAAATCTCAAGCATATGGATCATCTAGCATAAGGATCCCCAGGGTCCATTCTAATGATCAATACCCTAAGCCACCCTCATTCGTACTTGATTCAAGACCAATTGCCTTAGTTTATAGTAATCAAGAGAAACCTATACCATTGATCATAAGGCACAACCAAGGGTTGAGATCAACCGGTCCATAAATGTTGATGATAATATCATCAAGAGATAAGGGAGAGGTAGAGGATAATAATGACTTGTAGGTCACTGTTACCTTAGATACACGTCACCACCAAATAACTCCCAAAACTATTTCCATATGTGCTCATGCACAATATTACAAAATTCTAGTGAGGCCATGTTACATGTATAAGTGCACCACAAATGATGTTGCAATGATCATCATTATGACACTATGTACAAAATGTCTCCCTGGGAGTTAACCCCCCATTCGTCCATATTTCCAGGAAAAGGATTTCTCGTATTTCATTTACGCTCCCATCGGAATGGATACTATAATTTGCATCGCGAACATGCATAAAAACAACATCTATAGGAAAAATTCCGTTGAGATAATTATTTGGACTATGTATAATATATCTGCAATTTTTTTCAATTTGTAATCTCATATCAGAAGTAATTGATTTAGTAAGTCTAGCTATATGTTGTGTAGTATCAATTATTTTCATAGAAGGTGGTAATATGATATCTTGAGTAGTTACATTTCTGGGTCCAACGATATAGATAAAATCTTCTCAGATTTGATTAGAGAAATAAAAACACATTTTAACAGTCTCAATATTTAAAATCTAAGCAATTTCTTAATAAACATGAAATTATAAACCCTTGCTATTTCCCCTCAATGAAAGAAATAGTTATACAAACTAATACCAACCAAGTTAAAAAACCTCAATTAAATCCACTCAAATCATAAAGAAATCATACCTTAGTTAATCCTAAAAAATCATACCTTAGTTAATCCACATGTAAACATATAAGTCCACTATGTTAGTGCTCTTTCTTAATCCCAACCAAGTGAAGGCTAGGCCAAACAAATTTAAAGCATTGTGTTGTAAATTGTTTGGGTAATATAATACTGATGAGTTTAAATGTAATATTCCAAATATAAAAAGTATGCAGAACATAAATAAATGCTAGAAATGGCAAATGAACAACAATATAACTAGAACAACACCACAATAATACCCAAATGATATCATAATGACACCAGAAAGAGCACTTTGATTACTGAGAGCAATGTTCACTTGCCTCTTCAAGGGGGAAACCTCTAGCAGAGTAGAGCTCTATTACAATAATATCCAAGACAAAAGTTCTCATACCCTCGACTCCTATTTATACTAAATATGTCTATCAAAAGAACCAACTAGAGGAAGATACTTCTAGAAGCGAAAGCTTATATTAGGTATTATTACATTCGACTTATTCTTCCTTATTGCTAGGCCTTATTAATATTGACCTTTATTACATTGGAATATATTATTCTACCTACGTGAGGGGTTAGGTCCCTAACATGCCCTCCCCCTTAAAAACAACCTTGTCCTCGAGGCTTGAGATGTGGAAATTGTTGTAGAATGGTAGCTGGTTCCTAAGTGGCATATGCCGAGTTTGTGTCTTTCCACTGGAATAAAACTTCCTTGATGGTTCGCTGACGCAGGTGACACTCACGCTAGTCCAAAACTGCTTGTGGTTGTAGCCAAATGGAGCCTTCTTCATCCAACTCAGGCAGGTTGGTTTGAGTTTGGCACTTAGTTCCAATCACCTTCTTTAAGAAGGAAACATGAAAAACAATATGTATCTTATAATGACTAGGAAAAGCTAACTGATAGGCCACCTGTCCCACATACTTGAGAACAATATAAGGATCATAAAATTTGGGTGCCAATTTATGACAATGGTCAGCCTTGAGGGAATTTTTCTTGTAAGGTCACAGTCGAAGAAACACATGGTCCCCTTCTGCAAATTGATGTTCAGAGTGACCTTGATATGCTTCTTGCTTCATGTGATTCTGGGCCATGACCAAATTCTCTTTGAGGGTACGGAGAATAGCCTCTCGAACTGTAAGCGTTTGGTCAACCGCATGGACCTTCAAGATACCTGGAAAATATGAGAGAACTGAAGGTGGATTTTGTCCATATACTGCTTCAAAAGGAGTAATGTGGATAGTTGTATGGTATGAAGTGTTGTACCACCATTCAACTAGTGGTAACCATTGAGCCCACTGATTTTTCTTTTCCAAGGAAAAACACCTCAAATATGTTTCCAAACACTTGTTGACAACTTCAGTTTGACCATCAGTATGGGGATGATATGTTGTGCTTAGATGAAATTGGGTGCCTTGTATCTTGAACATTTCTTTCCAAAAATTGCCGGTGAAAGTTGGGTCACGATCAGAAACAATAGAATACAGCATGACATGAAGCTTGAAGACATGATCCATGAAAATTTGAGCCACAGTGGATGCTGTAAATCGGTGTTGTAGAGAACATAAATGAGCATACTTGGAAAGACGATCAACTACCACCATGATGACTGATTTATTGCCCAATTTAGGTAAGCCTACAATAAAATCCATAGAGATATCCTGCCAAATAGCAGGTGGAATCGGAAGCAGTTGTAGTGTACTAGGAGATTTTACTGTTTCTCCCTTGTTGCGTTGAAACACATCACATTCAACCACAAAATTACGAACGTCCTGTTTCATACCATCCCAGAAAAAAGAACATTTGACCCAGTCATAGGTTTTGGTAAAGCCAGAGTGCCCAGCTGTGGGTGTAGCATGAAGCTCAAAAAGTACCGTGGATTTAAGTTTTGACTGTTTACTTAAAAACAAATGACCTTTGTATCAAAGCTCATCATGGAGCCAAGAGTACCTTGGTGAAACTGGAGAATTGGACTGCAATTGTTGTATCAAATGTGAAATTTTGGGATCGTGTAGCCATTCCTGGCAAACATCTTGGAGCCAATCTGGTACAATGAAGGAGAGAGAAAAAAGGGACCCTTCATATTCATATTTTCAGGAAAGTGCATCCACAACCACATTGTCTTTTCCTTTGTTGTAAATGATCTCATAATCATATCCAAAGAGCTTAGTCACCCATTTTTGTTTCTATGGGGAAGAAATGTGTTGTTCCAGAAAATACTTGAGGCTTTGATGATATGTCTTAATTTGGAAGCATTTCCCCAATAGATAAGGGCGCCAAAGATCAACGACATGTAGAATAGCCAACATTTCCTTTTCATAGATTGATTTGCCCAAATTTCGCTTAGATAGTTGTTTGTTGGTAAAGGAAAAAGGCCGACCCTCTTGCATAAGGACAACGCAAATTCCTTTCCCTGAAGCATCGCATTCCAGGACAAAGTTCTTTGTGAAATCAGGAAGGGCTAGGAATGGAGAGGTGCACATGGCCATCTTCAATGTTTGAAAATCTTGAGCAGCTTCTGTAGTCCAAGTGAAAGAATTAATTTTAAGGAGTGCAGTGAGAGGTGCCACAATCTTTCCATAATGTAGAGATCATAAAATACAACATTTAATTCAATTTAGCATATAATTATTTCTCATACAAAAATAATTCATTCGCCAACATATGAGCATATAATATTCGACAAGAATAAAAATCTATCTATAGCATAAAATAACTCAACAACTCATAATTAAAAATACCTACTTCTGATGCTAAATCCCGCTGCTCTGTTAGTCCAATGTTGAAGTTGAAATTGTTTCAAACACTGCCCAAAACCGTGTTTTCCTCCCTGCCAGCTAGGAGAAGCCTGTCCGGCTCCCTAGCTCCAGGATATCGTAAGGATATCCTGGCCCCCATGCCCAAAACCCCCAGCAAAATGGTGCCCCCTGCTTCTGATTCACCAAAAACCCCCAAAGCCAAACTCCTCACACTAGAGATCTCCACAAAAATATCCTCCTCTCCAAAATGCTTCCTCCTCCCCCCAGAATGCCCTACCCGTAAGACTCTTCCCCATCATATCCTCCTTCACCGACTCTCCTCCCTTCATTAATTTCCTTATCTCCCCCATTAATATCTTATCCATTTATTTATTATCTTATCCCCATACTTATTATCTTATCCCCTCCATTTAATGTTTC
>ML813569.1:41170-58249 GCA_009831015.1 Picea engelmannii | reverse complement strand
TCATAAATTTACATTCACATAGTAGATCACATTATATCCATCATCATCATTATCATTTAAACATTCATAAAATTTACATTCTCACAATATATCGCATCATATACATCATCATCAATATCATTTAAACATTCATAAAAGTTCATTCATTTTAAAGTTTAAGTGTATCATTTAATAGTTCCACTGTGAATGGAAAATAAAGTATATAGGCCTCAGGTAATCCTATTTGTCTAAGTCAAAAGGTGGTGTTACATACACCTAACCTTCGAGAAACATATTCTCGAGGTGGTCAAAAAAGTGAGGGATAGTCTCGTCGTAGTGTCTCGGTGTCTTCCCAAGTAGCAGATCCTGGACTATACTTGTCCCACTGGACTTTAACTTGGTCTACCAGACGGTTCCTGAGCTGTCGGACTCTACGGTCCAATATGCCTAATGGTTCTACCGTGAGAGTTCCCACATCCGATACTTGCAATTCCTTCCAATTTAGTTTATGTGATTCATCAACAACATAATGACGTAAAACAGATACATGAAAAACATTATGAGTTTTATGCAAGTGGGGTGGCAGTACGAGACGATAGGCAACGGGTCCAATTTTCTCTTGGATTCTGAACGGTCCTATAAATCAAGGTGACAACTTTGTCCCCTTCCAGAACCGTATGGTACTCTTATTAGGCCTGATATGAATGAAAACCTGGTCTCCCACTTCATAACTTTGGTCGGTCCTGTGTGCATCCGCATAGCTTTTCTGCCTATCCTGTACTTCCTTTAGTCTCTGCCTAATCTGAATCACCTGTTCCTCCATCTCTTGAATCAATTCTGGCCCAACTGTTACTCGGTCTTCTAGTCTATCCCAACTCAACGGTGTTCTACATGGCCTTCCATACAGAGCTTCGTAGGGTGCATTCCGATGGAGCTATGAAAACTATTATTGTAGGCAAACTCGACCAAAGGTAGGTATTTCTCCCACTGGGTTTGATTATCCATGACATACATCCTAAGCATGTCTTCCATGAATTGATTTACTCTCTCGGTTTGCCCATCTGTTTCAGGATGATAAGTTATGCTTAAGTTCAATTGAGTCCCCAACGCTGACTGCAAACTTGTCCAAAACCTAGAAGTGAATCGGGAGTCCCTATCTGAAATGATCTTCTTAGGTACCCTGTGCAAATGGATAACCTCACTTACAAACACACGTGCCACATCAGTGACATCGTAAGTGTCTCTAACTGGAATAAAATGAGCACTCTTGGTTAACTTATCCACTATCACAAGAATGGCATTGTGTTTATGAGATGTGAGCGGAAACCCTACAACAAAATCCATAGAAATGACTTCCCATTTGGACATAGGAACATCATGTGGTTGTAGGAGGCCTGCCGGGTGATGGTGGTCGGCTTTCACTTGTTGGAATTCTAGGCACTTGGTGACGAAATGGACTATATCGTGCTTCATGCCTACCCAGAAGAAGAGCTTCCTCATGTCTGCGTACATCTTCTTCACACCCGGATGCGCACAATAAAGTGCTCTATGGGATTCCTCTAGTATGATGCTTCGAATATCCCCATTCTTAGGGATGTACATCCTTCCTCGATATCTTAACAGTCCATCTGCTTCCAGACTATATCCTTCATACTTTGGATCTAACTGCCTCCCGCTCTGGAGGTTTGAAGTAACCTTTAAATACCAACTGTCTCCTTGGAGTTGTGTCAACACATGTACCCTCAGATTGACCTTTAAGGGTGCCAAGGAGAAGATACATGGTCTCCTACTCAAGGCATCTGCGACCACATTTTGCTTTCCCTTGATGTACGAAATACCAAAATCGTACTCACTCATAAACTCACTCCATCGCCTTTGCCTAGCATTCAGATCCCTTTGAGTGAAGATATGTTTTGAACTTTGATGGTCCATTTTGAGCTCAAAGTTTTGCCCCAGAAGATAGTGCCTCCAAAGTTTCAGAGCTAGCATTACAGCTGCCAACTCTAAATCATGAGTCATGTATATATCTTCGTGTTTCTTCAACTTCCTTGATGCATAATCTATCACTCCTCCATCCCACATTAGCACGGCCCCCAACCCTTGCTTCTAGGCATTCGTGCATACTGTGAAGTCCTTTTCCATATCCGGCACTCGTAGAATTGGCGCACTAGTTAGTAACATCTTAAGCTCAATGAATGCACTATCACATTCTGATGTCCATTCATACCTAACGCCCTTGCGCTGCAAAGTGGTGATGGGTTTCACTATTTTGGAGAATCCCTCCACAAATCTATGATAATAACCTGCTAGCCCCATGAAGCTTCTCACCTCATGGGCATTTTTCGGCACTGGCCACTCCATAATGGCCTTTACCTTTTCTGGGTCCACAGAGATTCCTTTGTCAAAAATGACATGACCTAAATAGTGAATCTCTTTCTAGAAGAAGGAAAACTTCGACAACTTCCCATACAATTTGTTCTCTCTAAGGCAGGACAACACTACTTGTAAGTGTTCCTCATGTTCTCTTTCATTTTTGGAATAGATGAGGATGTCATCTAGAAAGACTTGTACAAAATGATCTAAGTACTTCCGGAATACGTCGTTCATGAGGCTCATGAATACTGCTGGCACATTGGTCAATCCAAAAGGTACTACGAAAAACTCATAATGTCCAAACCGAGTTCAAAAGGAAGTTTTTGGGATATCGCCTTCCTTAATCCTTAACTGATGATACCCTGATCGCAAATCGATCTTTGAGAATACCGTTGCTCCTTTCATCTGATCAAAGAGGTCATCTATTCATGGCATCGTGTACCTATTTTTCATTGTAGCACGATTCAAGTCCCTGTAGTCTATACACAGTTGTAAGGATCCATCCTTCTTTTTTACAAAAATTATTGGTGCACCCCAAGGTGAGACACTGGGCCTTATTAGCCTTAAGTCTAACAACTCCTTCAACTACATTTGCAACTCACAAAGTTCTAGTGCTGTCATCCGATACAGAGTCTTGGAGATTGGTTCTGCACCAGGTTTTAGCTCAATAGTAAAATCAAGCTCCCTCTCAGGAGGCAACCCTGGTAACTCGTTCGGAAAAACATCCTTAAATTTTGACAATACCAGGTACTGATCCAATGAGGGTCCCTTCCTTTTGTTCACTGCTTCCACTACATATAGTCGACACCCTTGTCTCAAGCATCGCTTAACCTTCATAGTTGATATGAAGCGTAACGACACTTTTCTACGTACACCCTAGATCTCTACTGGCCTTCCTTTTTCGTCTACACAGAGCACCCTCTTTGCGAAACAATCTACCAAAGCTTGGTGAGCTGCTAACCAATCCATTCCAATGATTAGGTCATAGGCCTTGAGAGCAGTGACGTATACCTTCAACCTGGTAGTACACACTCCTAGGTCTACTATGAAATTATCAACACTAGGTCCTACCGCTTGCTTTTCCCCCGAAGCCATCTCAACTTGTTTAAAGTCATTGTGCTTGTAGGCTGCCAACCCACTATTTTCTAATGCAGATGGTGAAATGAAACTATTTGTAGCACCAGAATGAAATAAAATCTTAACATTGATATGATTTAGCGTACCTGATGACTCCACCACCATGGATTGATGCTCAGCTTGGCGATTATTAACCGCCGCGTAAATCTGGTGGCGGCTACTTGCTCTTCCCATCGGGGCCTTTCCTTCTCTATGCGTGAATCCTGATTGTAACTATGGGTAGTCACGCTGGTAATGGGGTCCTCTGCACCCCCAACAGGTAACACGAGATTGAACCTACGCACTGTTATGTGACTGTCTCTGAAATGAGTTCCTTCCCCTGGAACCCCTGCCCCTACTAGTTGTTCCCTGCGATGGTCGTGGACCTGTCTGCATCGTTGGTGAAGAACGAGATGTTGCACTCACTGCCATTGAAATCCATGCAATTACTGTCCTTGGTGCGACTCTGTTACCATATGGAGGTGGCCTTGAGCTCCCTCCCTTGGGAAATGTCCTAAGGGCCTTCCCGATGAATCCAGGACGATGCGGAAAGGTCGACCTCATACCTCCATTCAAGTTCATGTGTTCTTCCGCGTAACACACATTTTGCACTGCTTCTTCTACTGAAGATGGTTTCCACATCCACACCATAGCTTTGATCTTAGAGTTTAGCCCATAGACGAAACATATTTGACCAATTCCATAAATCTGATCTCATATTCTTCTACAGTTTTGTTTCCCTGTACTAAAGCATGAAACGCCCCTACCTGTTGTTCCTCATAATAGGCTGGCAGATATTTCCTTCGGAACCTCTCTTCGAAAAGTTCCCAAGATACTGTGTCTGGGGTAAGATGCAGTTGTCTTTCCAGGTTGCCCCACCAGTTCAAGGCGTTGTCTCTTAACTGAAAAATTGCGATCTTCGCCTTTGAGTTGTACGCATAGTCCCTTAAGGCAAAACACCTTGTCATGCCTTCCAACCATGCTTCCGCACGTTCACTGGCACGACCCCCGGCAAACTCCAGAAGTTTGATCTTCTGCAATTCTCGAGTGATGTCTTTAGGTGGAGGCCCTCCCCCTGAATCCCTTGATGCTTCTGGATTACCCATTTCAGACGGTGGGGGTTCCACTTCGGTCCCTGCTAGTTGTTGCCCCTTTAAAGTCTAATTTATGGCGTCCAACGAGTGCATTATGAGAGCTAGTTCGGTCGATGGTGGTGGTGGCGCTGGCGGTGTTGGCGGTGCCTGCGACGATGCTCCCATGCCTCGATTCCCTTGAGTCCTACCATCCTGTATGATTTAACCTGCATCAACCAAAGTTGTCAGGGTGAGTTCAAGGACGTTTCAAATTGGTGCTACTCAAACTAGAAATAGGGTTAGGCGTAAGTTTTTTTTTACTTGTCTATAAATAGACATTACTCTCTTTAGGGAATTGGCTAGGTTAGGGCTAAAGCATCTAAGCTTGATTTCTTTGCCTAAGAAGACTATTGGTTCCCTTGCTCGGTAGCTATGCTAGCCTTGCGCCATACTCGCCAATTCGTTTAGATTACTTTTCTAGTGTGTACGTCGCCTCCTTCCCGCTTGTCCTAGTCTAAGTCCTTTAAACGTTTCGCTTATAACTAAATATCCTCTGATGATTGACTTGTGAGCTTTCCTTGGTGCATTGTACATATGTGTTGAATTGCATGTCTCGGTGGCTGTAGGTGCGAGTCTTTAAGGATTGTAGAGTGGCTTTCAAGCATTGGAGCTTAGCGCTTGACTTTGATTGGTGGAATGGAATGAAAGGGCTCAACGATTGGCTCGATGAATTGTGTGTAAGGTCTCGTGAGCATGACGCTTGGATAATCGAAATTTATACTTTGGAATACACTCTTTTACCATTAATCTATTTAAGTACAAGAATTTATTTGTAAACACTCATGAGGGCACGTTGGCATTAGTGCTCTTCTTAAGGCGCTTCGCTTGGTGGTGGTTTTGGGTTCAAAACCCATGGACCTCTAAAATTTTATTTCTAATCCAAAATATATTTTATTCGAATTGTAATGCTATGTTAATTATAGATTTTAATTAATTATCCATTTAATTAATTAATCAAAATTTAACCACTAGTCATTTATTAATTAATATTATTAATGCTCTGAAATAAAGTTAAAATTTGAAATTAATTTAATTAATTTTTTTTTTTACAATGAATAAATAAAAAAAATTAAATTTAGAATTAATCCTTCTATATTTTAATGTTTAAAACAACCTCAATTACTTTAAATTATTAAATCATATTTTAATTACTTTGAAGGATTAATTAAAAAAAAAAACTAAAACAAAATAAATAAATTAACACAAAAATAATATATATAAAATAATAATAATAAAAAAAATATCTAAGGTGGGGTAGTGGGTCCTCGCATGAGGCCCATGTGCCCCCTCCCCCAGGCACTCATCCCTTAACCCTACACGCCTCTCAAAATGCAAGGGTGGTTGCGCTCCTCTTCATTCTCATTCATTCATTTTCTTCATTTGCTCAGCGGTCATTACACGGCGAAGTGAAGTATGAGGTCGGCCCTGGTGCCTACAAGCTCAAGGAATGGAGGACGCCTTTGTAGCACCTGTGTTCTTCTCTTATGTCCTTTCCTTCATTTGGCGCTTGATGGCCCAGGACCAAAAATTTTGTTTTTTTTTTGCTCTGGCTTTGTATACTTCCCTTGATGGCTTCGACGCTTAACTTCGTGTTTGTCTTGGTGCTGCGAGTTACTTGTGTTGGATTGTATGTTGTATCTTGTATGATTTTGTGTATGTTGTAGTTTATCTTATGGTTGTATGGTGTATGGTTTATATCTTGGCTTGTGCTTGCGCTGGGCTAGGACGCATAGTGCACACCTCTTGGGCCTCTCTCGTGAGCTCCTCCTCCATGTGTCATGATGCCTGGTGCTTAGGTGCTCAGTCTCGGATAACTAATGTCGTGTTGCAGGTGCTTTAATTAGTACATTGTGTTATGGCTTGTGGTGTTTGATGCGCATGTCGCAGATGGCTCCTTGTGGCTACCGGTCGCGGGATGGGTTTTTAAAAAAAATAGAAGGTGCAGGCTGGGTTTTTAAAGTTTTCCCATCACTATTGCTTGTCGAGTCTGGTCTATGAGTGCCTGCATCACCCGCAGCTGCATCTTAAGTGCCTCAAATTAGTCCGTCGCCTCTTTCAGGAAAACGGACAAGTCTAATCCACTGTTTCCGGGTACGAGTGCCCTAAGTAGGGAAATGCTTGCGGGCTATTTTTTTTTTATTATTGTGCTGGTGTGTAGCGCACCTCACCCTGCCCCCATGGGCTCCTCCTTCGCAGCTTGGTCGCTGGGCTTGTGTTGGCTATTTGTTGTGGCTGGGCGCTGGTGCACCTATGGGAAGGTCCGGGGTTCGACAGCTACGGATAATAGAGAATTTTTTTTAATGTTTTAACACCTTCAACGACACTAAATCTGTGTTGCCATATCTTGATCCTGCGCTCATAGGAAATGCATTACTAAGAGGTGCCAAATTTACCTCTGCAGGCGTTGGAATTCTCAACGATACGGGAATCCAATTTGTAAGTACATCCATTCTGTCGGTTATAGATCTAGTGTTAAAATTTGAAAATTTGCAAATTTTCATTACCAAATTCCCTGCTTTTTATTATGGAATGCCTTTAATGAAAATGACATTTTACCACATGATTGGTTGGCTTGCGTGGAGTGAAGGCCCGACGAGATGGCAATGATCAAAGAACTCCCCATTTATGATTAATCAATTGGTAAGCTTGCAAGACTCTGTCGCATGGACGAAGGTCCATCGACATTAATCGATTCGTGATCTTGCAATACATAGCATTAAATATCATAAACATTCATTTAAATATAATGTTATTCAACGATATCTTTATTGCAACTAGCTGGTGAGGTTGACATAATACATTACTCATAACACTGTTACTGTTATTATAAGTTCTCCTTGTCTGTTGAAATTTCTCTGTCTGTTTAGTGTCACTTCGTAAAAAAAAAATAATGAACATAATTTGCTTGCACACATGCAAATATTATCAGGCTGCCTCAGCAGTTCCAGTACTTTCAACAGTATAAAAACAAAGTTGCGAGCATTATAGGAAAGGATGCGACCGATAAGATCGTTACGGGGGCGCTAGTGACAATCGCTCTGGGGAAAACAGACCACAACAAATGCAATCGTGCGTGAAGCCATCGACGGTATGGACCACAACAAATGCAACCCTTTTTTTTTTTAGGTTTACATAGCAGCCGATGACTTGGAGGGTTTCAACTTGGTAAAACAAAACTCAGGATCTCCTTTCCTGTAACAATCTCTCTCTTCTTCAGGGTTTCTAAGTAGTTTTTTTTTATATTTATTTAGTGTCATTTCAGGTCTATTACATAGGGTTTATGGGTTGTAGGTCTATTTGCACGGATCCTTATTGCTACTGATTTTATTTGAGGGTTATTTCAGGATTTTCTAGGTTATTTATGCTCATTATTTTATATTTATGTCTATATCTGTGTTAAAAATTTTCAGTATGTATATTTCATTTATAATTATATCTGTGTTAAAAAAAAAATTTGTGCTTGGCTTGCAGGTTAGGTGGAGTTGGAGTTGGAGTTGGAACTTGGCCCTCAGGCCCAGATTTCAAACTAAGGCTCTGATACCATGTGTAGAGACCGTAAAATACAATATTTAATTCAATTTAGCATATAATTCTTTCTCATACAAAAATAATTCATTCGCCAACATATGAGCATATAATATTCGACAAGAATAAAAATCTATCTACATCATGAAATAACTCAGCAACTCATAATTAAAAATACCTGCTTCTGATGCTAAATCCCGCTGCTCCATTAGTCCAATGCTGAAGTTGAAACTGTGTCAAACACTACCCAAAACCGTGTTTTCCTCCCTGCCAGCTAGGAGCAGCCTGTTCGACTCCCTAGCTCCAGGATACCGTAAGGATATCCTGGTCCCCGTGCCCAAAACCCCCAGCAAACCGGTGCCCCTTGCTTCTGATTCACCAAAAAACCCCAAAGCCAAACTCCTCACACCAGAGATCTCTACAAAAAATCTCCACAGAAATATCCTCCTCTCCAAAATGCTTCCTCCTCCCCCCCAGAATTCCCTACCCGTAAGACTCTTCCCCATCATATCCTCCTTCACCGACTCTCCTCCCTTCATTAATTTCCTTATCTCCCCCATTAATATCTTATCCCTTTATTTATTATCTTATCCCCTCCATTTAATGTTTCTTATCCCCTTATTTAATGTTTCTTCCCCCCCGTATACGTAAGTCTTTAATAAATTAAATTATTAACCCCTTTAACTTATTACCCATGTCATTGAATGTGATATGCAATCAATTAATTAAATTAATTAATTAATCAAAAGTTATAAACAATTAATTAATAAATAAATATTTAATTAATATTATTAATGCTAATCATTATTTAATTAAAACCATATTAGGACAATTAATTATCAAATTAATTATAATTAATAATCCCTATACATCTATTTAACCGGGGTTGTTACACATAATTCTTAACAAACTTGTGATAATAACCTGTTAAGACCATAAATCCACGTAAGATTTTTAGAGTCTTTGGGTGAGGCCAGTATTTCATAGCTTCAATCTTTTTAGGATCCACCCTAATGCTGGCCTTGCCAACAAGATGACCGAAGTACTCGACTTCCGAGGTGCCAAAAGAACATTTAGATCATTGTTTCAGGAAAAGTTGGTGTTGAGAGAGTTGATGGAGAACTCGATCCACTTGAGCAAGATGGTCTATCTAGGTTTTTATATATATGAGGATATCATCAAATAAAACTAAGAAAAAATGATGGAAGACATGATTCACGAGGCTTTGGAAAGTGGAGGGAGCATTACAAAAGACAAAGGGCATGACCAAAAACTCATAGTGGCCCTCATGAGTTCTAAAGGAAATATTAGGAATGTCTGCCTCTTTCATACGGATCTAGTGGTAGCCAAAACGAAGATCAAGTTTAGTAAAGAACTGGGCACCAGTCAATTCATCCAATAGGCCATCAATGACAGGAATAGGAAATTTGTCTTTAATGGTGAGTTTGTTGAGGGCACAGAAGTCAGGACACATGCACCAAGAACCTTATTTCTTAAGGACCATGACCACGGGAGAAGAGTAGGGGATCGTACTAGGGCGTATAACTCCTACGTTAAGCAGTTCTTGAACCATTTTCTCAATTTCATTTTTTTGGGAAAATGGGTGACGATAGGGACAAATATTGGGAGGAAGGATTCCTGGGACAAGGGGAATGAAATGATCATGAACACCACGGGAAGGAGGGAGTCCCTAGGGAGTGGAAAAAACCACTTGATGTTTAGAGAGAATGGATTGGAGGTCTTGCGGCACAGAGGGTGTCTCCGTTTCTTGTATGGCATGGAGTTGGGAAATAATGCTAGAATGACCTTTTTTGAGCAACTTTTCCATGCGATGGGAACTAATGATCTTAGGGGAACTGACGATGATGCCTTAGAACTTATATTGTTGGCCCGCCTGGTCAAATTGCATGGTTAATTTCTTAAAATCCATGAGAATGGGAACCAAAGTCCTTATCCAGTATGCATCCAACACAATGTCCACAACCACCCATGTCGATAGAAAACATATGAGATTTCAGGTGGTAGTCACCAATTTGGAGACACACATTTTCACAATTCCCTCCACATTTCATGGACCCGCCATTGGCAATCATGATTTGCAAATTATTGACTGCATGGATATATCAATTAGTTTCTTGGGCAATGCGGCGATGAATAAAATTATGGGTGCTTCCACTATCAACAAGAATGATGACCTTCCTATGCTTGATGTAGCCAATTAGCTTGAGGGTTTGGGGAGCAGAGAAGACAATGAGAGCATTTAGGGAAATGATCGGTTCTACTTCAGGAGGGTCTGACGGAGGGGTTATGTCAGTGGGTTCAGGTGACATAGACATAAGGGGGGCTTCAACATCTTCTTCTGAAACATCCTCCGAGATGGACATAAAAATATTTTGTTCCTTACACTTGTGTCCTGGAAAATATTTGTCATCACAATTATAACAAAGGCCTTTGAGTTTGCTTTCATCCATTTCGGCCCTGGTCATTTTTTGGATCTTTAGTGGAGTAGTAGGAGGAGTTGGATTTACTGGTTTAGTGCGAGGAATAAAAGAGGGTTTCTGGTTTTGAGAAGAGACAACTTGTTGTGATTCCTTAACTCTTTTAGTAGCCTCCACCCAACTCTGAGGCTGGGCCATGAGGACATGGGAACAAATCTCATCCTTGAGGCAATTGATAAAACATTCTCGGAAAAAAACATCAGGCATGCCCTCTGTACGAAAAGCCAGTCACTTAAAAGAAGCTATAAAGTCTTCCACTGTGCAAGATTGTTTCAACTTTGTCAAATGACCTAAATGGTTGGTGTCAGTGTCAAAGCGTTCATAAAGCTCTGCCACAAAGTGTGTCAAGCAACATACCCTTGATGAACAATTTTTCTCCATTGCTAGCATTTCAAACCTTCTTGATCTAGATGGAGAATACCGTACCGGAGTTTGGAAAACTCATTTGTAATGTCGTACAAAGAGAAATAATGTTCCATTTGAGTTACCCAACCAGTGGGATCATAACCATCAAATTTGGTCACATCCACACACGAAAGGCGTAGGTCACGCTGAAAGTGATGGGGCTGAAAATTATGGGAATGAGAGGAAGTTTCATCTTTGGTATGAAAAGGTGGGTCAGATAAAGAGGGACCTGCAGGGATATGCAGCTTGGTGCAGATCATCGAAGCAACAGATTCAAGTTGGGTAGTAATTTCTTGTTTGAGGTCTTCTTTAAGTTCCTTGATTGAGGCGACGATGGAGGAATGCATGTTTTTATTGATGGTGGCAATATTGTCACTGAGTTGTCTCACTTCTTGTTGGGTTTCTGTGAAATTAGATTGCAAGGTATTGAAGCGAGCTTCCAAGTCTTGGCTACGGGTATGGGCCATGATGATGAGGNAAGGGCAAAGAGATAAATCCAATGGAATAGGTCTCAAATAATTGTGCAACAAAATCCAGACTCATTTTTTTTTTTTTTTTCTACACCTACGGAGTTATACTCCGGTTTGAAGAATACTACAATGATGAAATTCCCAAATGATTAATCAAGAAGACATGTGTAGTGATTTGGAAACTCGAATGCATGCGATGTAGTTGCGCGACAATAGATCTTGTCTGTTTTGTTTTTTTATTTCCCTCCCCAATGGTTAGGTATTCAAGGGTTCTATAGACAAGGGTTTGCCCTGTTCTATAGCTCTCTGATATACGTGTGGGGTCCAACTGTAGTACTCGACCCAATATCTCAGGGCACCAACAAAGGAGGCTAGACCATGCCCTTAGCCGTACTACCCGACTACCCAGGTACTAGAGAGTATATTCTAGAGTGATGTTCTCGGTGGCACTATAACAGTCAGGCGACCGATCGGTTTATCTAAAGAGGGCTTAAGGAAATCTAGGCTGATCCATATATAGGTACTATCTGATGCGCTATCACTTGAAGGGGTACCAACATGGGTTATAAGGGCAACTGACAAATGTGCGTTTAAGTACCACTTGTATTTCCTGCATGTATGAATCCTCGATCCTGGGTTTATGTGTGTAACGACAGATCTTTGTAGCTTAAAGACACTAGAATACGTCTCTACCTTGAAAAAAATTAACCCACAATTTTCTGTCGAGGAAAGTGCGCTGATACCACTTGTAATATTCCAAATATAAAAAGTATCCAGAACATAAATAAAATGTTAGAAATGACAAATGAACAACAATATAACTAGAAAAACACCACAATAATACCCAAATGATACCATAATAACACCAGAAAGAGCACTTTGATTACTGAGAGCAATGTTCACTTGCCTCTTCGAGGGGAAAACCTGCAGCAGAGCAGAGCTCTATTACACTAATATCCAAGACAAAAGTTCTCATACCCTCGACTCCTATTTATACTAAATATGTCTATCAAAAGAACCATCTAGAGGAAGATTCTTCTAGAAGCAGAAGCTTCTATTAGGTCTTCTTACATTCGACTTATTCTTCCTTATTGCTAGGCCTTATTAATATTTACCTTTATTACATCATAATATATTATTCTACCTACATGAGGGATTAGGCCCCTAACATTAAATGAGGTCTTAGAAAAAAATTGGATGGTAAATAGAGAACATATTTGTACTTTGGATAAGAAAGACAAATTTGCATATATTTTTAATCCTAAAAGATGTATTTAAATTACCGTTATTTGATGTTCTTTATTTAAATGGTTTATCTTTGACTTTCTTTATTTTCTCTATTAAGTTTTATGGATAGTTAGTCTTTCTCTTGTACATTTTCTATGGAAAAAATTGAGAGTTATATTATTTTCTTTATTAAATTTTATGGATAATTAGTCTTTCTCTTCTACATTTAGGATAAAAATAGAATTATATATTTATTTTAGTATTTGGAATGAAGAAGAATAATATCCTATCCGCATCCACATTCATTCAAGCATCCCAACAAGTTGTAAATTTGTAAAGTATATAGACTCACCTCTTTTCCATTTAAGCATCCCTAACAAATTGTAAGTTTTTTTAGTATATAGACTCACCTTTTTTCATGGAATTGAAAATGAAAATGACAAAAAAAAATTAAAGTATATAGACTCACCTCTTTTCCATTTAAGCATCCCTAACAAGCTGTAAGTTTTTTTTAGTATATAGACTCACCTCTTTTTCATGGAATTGAAAATGAAAATGACAAAAAATTGTTCAAGATGTAAAATAATTTGGATAACAAGAATACCATTTTATTTTTATTATAAAAATAATCAATTTTCACGGAATTAAAAACGAAAATGAAAGAAATTTGTTCATAATGCAAAATAATTTAGATAACAAGAATAACATTTTATTTTTATTATATAAAAATAATCAATTTTTTAGTATTATTATGTAAATTTTAAAAAAATTTAAAATAATATTTTATTATATAAAATAAATAAATTATTATATAAAATATATAAAATTTTTAATATTATTATATAAATTAAAAAAAAAAAAAAACTAAATTAAATTGAAAATTTTGTAAAAACTATGATTAAAAAAAAATTGTTTTTTTTTAATAATTTGCATATTTTATATTTAATTTTTTAAATAACTTTACTTAAAAATTTTGTTATCGAGAATGATATGAAATTAGATGCAATCATTATCATTCACATTGGATCAACATTTATGTTGACATATCATTGTCCATTAGCTTCTTTGACAACGTTTTTTTTACATTGCAGTATTTATTATGCTTTTTCTCACAGTTAAATTCTACAATTACATTATTGTGGCAGTTTGTTTTTCAACGTATGTTGATGTCAAATTTTTGTCAATTTTTTTTTGACATACTTCTTTATTTGCATCATTGACAATGTTATATGTTTGTGTTGAATTTTTTGACATGCTTTTTTATTTGCATATTGCCAATGTTATATGTCTGTGTTGATTATTTGTATCAATTTGTGTTACTTAAAAAACTCATCCAAATTTACATGATTATATGTAATTGTTAATATATGATTGGTAAATAATGATTAATATTATATAAAAAATGTGAAACTATTTTATTAAGATTTTCTTTTTCAATTTTAATGTCCCACTTTCCTCCCTAAGGAAAGCCATAGGATGTTGCCTTGAAGTACCACTTTAACTTAACTTTTTTATTTTATTACTTCAAATTTATTTCCTTTAGAAGAGGGCACTACTAAAATGTTAAAAAAATTACATTAGGATCTCTCCATTATAGGTTTGTAAAGAAAATAAAAGATGTCTTATTTTTTTTTGGTTTATATGGACTATGGAAATCCCTGGTTTTCTCTAAATATGCATTGATAATGAAATTTATGGTCTCAGCCTTCTTTAAAGATCTCCAATAACAAGATTCAACAGCTTTAGGAATCGTTCTTGTACTGTAATATATTATTCTACTATTATGGAAAGTATTGTTTCTCACTCTTGTTCAAGAAGCAAGAAGACACCATTTTTTTTTTGAGGTGATTGATTAGGATATGTGCGGGGTAAACAACCCAAATCCATTCCATCCTTTGATTTTATGGATAATGTTTAGATGATGTGGCTTGTATCACACTAAAATAAGGCAATAGACTCATCATGATAGATTAGTGCAAATAATATACTATTATGGATAGTTTAATAAGCAAAGAGAAAAAACTTAAGAAGTATGTTAGCAATTGCAAATTAATACCATAAATACATAATTACAATGATAATACAATATGCTTGCACAATTATAGAATATATATTACATTTATATGTGTGAGTGTACTTTGAATAATAAGCCAAACACAAACAACCACCACAAGATCAAACTAGAAGCATAAATGATTTCTCTACTTATATAATCTTATTTTTATTTCGATGCAAAGATATTACAAAAATTGGCCAAATATCAAAATGTTGTGAATTAGTGTTGTGGTCCAATTTTTTTAAGAGGGCGATTGCAAAATTCAACCTCACAAACGAATAAACTAGAGAATGTTATCTACCATCTCACTAAGAGATTCTACAAGAATTTATGATACATATATTTATAACATGGAATGATCAAATCATTAATTTAGTTGATCCACAATGGTTGACCTCATGCACTATGAAAGAGGATGAATATCATTATACAACACATAGTATGTGTTATATAATATAACACATAGTATGTGTTTGTGAATTAGTGTTGTGACCCAATTTTTTTAAGAGAGTGATTGCAAAGCTCAACCTCACAAACGAATAAACTAGAGAATGTTATCTACCATCTCACTAAGAGATTCTACAAGAATTTATGATACATATATTTATAACATGAAATGATCAAATCATTAATTTAGTTGATCCACAATGGTTGACCTCATTCACTATGAATGAGGATGTATCATTATATAACACATAGTATGTGTTATCTTTTTCCCTAAAATCATGTTAATTTGGGTGTGCATTGACTTTGACAAAAATTGATTAATGATACATTTCTCATATTGATCTGGTCAACTTTGATAACTTAATAGGTTGTTCATATTGTTTCCTTAATATGTTTTGTGTCTCTAAGGAGGACTGTTGAATTGTTGTTAAGGTGGCAGTTGTTTACCATTTTGGATATTAGATAGGTGTCAATCAGATCAATTACTTTCATTGGAAGACCATTGAATTACATATAGGAATTGGTCATGAATGAGGAATACCCTTTAATGATAATTGGGTAGGTGTGTTTACAAGGTAACCTGGTACTATTGCCTTTGTTAATTTTGAAAGTTAAATTGATAAAAATAAAAATGGGGTGTTTCTTTAGCATTAACCGGTTGATATACTATAGGTCCATTCAAAATTTGACCATGATATCTTATACTGAACATTCTTCTTGGAACAAGGTATCTAAAAATGTATTAAATGACTATAAGATTATGTTTTTATCTTATATGTCAAATGTTTACAATATCCAAAACACTAATATAAAACATTATGGTTGACTAATTTAATTATGAACCTTATCAAAACATACTATTTTAGTTTAAAGAGTTAACCACATATATATGGCTGGAAAAGGAACAACCCTATGAATTTTTGTAATTTTTAGATGAATATTATTTTTTCTAAAAAATTATATAAAATAATACCTTTATATCTATCACAAATATTCCAGATTATAATATATTATTTTTCTATCAATTTTACATTTTTATAAAATAATAATTTTAAAAAATATGCATAATAAATTTTAATAATTTTCATGGTTTTCCATGGCATAAAGGTCCCATGATAAGTTGGATCCCGAGTGATATTGATATTATCTGTCTAGTTGAAACTTGGGAGCATGAGGAGTCTAAGGTCCCTAGCATGGAAGAATTTGTCTTGTGGTCGACATGGAACAAAAAATCCCACTGTAGAGGGATAAGAGACATAGCTTGTTATATTAGAAAGAGCATTTCTCCTCACATTCAACTTCATAAGATTGACCCTCTTAATCAATATATTTGGATTTCAGACACCAATGCTAAAAAGATGTATATAACAATTTGTTATTTTGCACCTATTAATTCTACTTTTAATAAGAAAAATAATCTAGATAAAAATTGTCCCTATAATAATTTAGAACAAGATATTTATAATTTGAAAAATGAAGGTAATATCCTCCTGTTAGGAGACTTTAATGCTAGGAATGCAACTAAACAAGCTACTCTTTTAAGTAATGAGTCCAACCATAATCATTTATGGCTAGATGAGGACCTTGTTTTATCTAATAGCTACAAAAGAAGCTCTGAAGACCTAACTAAGAACTTGTTTGGTACGGAGTTGGTCAAGCTCTACAACTCTCAAGACCTAATAATTTGCAATGGAGTAATGAAGTGGCCAAACTCCAACCAGATGACTTGTATTCATGGGCTAGGTAGTAGTGTTGTAGATTATGTGATATCTGATATCCCCATTTCCAACCAAATAGCAACTTTTGACCTTTTAAATGACCATGAGCCTGACTCTGATCATAAACCTTTA
>ML813569.1:14260-40411 GCA_009831015.1 Picea engelmannii | reverse complement strand
AACCATTCACCCACCATGCCAACAAGCTTTATTTGAAATTTCATAAAGAATCAATAATTTCACCATGGTTTAACCCTTGACAAGTTTATATAATGAAAGAGTAGAATTGCATTAAAAATAAGCACATGTTAAATACCAAACCTAATTTCAAGTTAAAATAGGTGAGCTATTAGGTTTATGATGAGACTCAATACAACGAATGGACATATGCATGTCTCATTATAAGAAATTCAAAATTTGAAATCAATCAAATATATGTATCAATGTATATGAAAACTATATGTTATTATAAACAATTCAAAATATGAAACCAATCAAATACCATTTATTAATTTATATGTTTATAAAATTCAAAATTCAAAATTAATTAAATATTATTAATTAATTTATATAAAATATTATTTATTAATTTATATAAAATTATATGTATTTATTTACTTTCGAAAACATTATATTTGATTTATTAATTTTAAGAAAAAAGTATACAAATAGTTATCAATGGTTTTAATTTGGATACAAGATAAAATAATGTCTTAATTTTTTTATAAGAATTCGTAAAATGTCACTAGTAATGCAACAAGTCTCAAATTAGATAAGCCAAGTATAATAGGCACCCTAAACAATCGAGAATAGTAGTCTTACATATCCATACCATATACGAGAATGAGACATCTAGCAATAGGGCTATTCTACATGGGCACACATGAATTAGAAAAAGTTCACGAAGAACGAGCACATGTCCTATAGTCCCTCACTTCCACATAAGAAACTCTCTTCCAAATCGACGACTTTTTTTTCCAAAGCATATGATTTAGGTTTTAGTTATTAATAGATTTGTGTAAAGGATAAAGGAACCAAGAATATGTCTAATACGTTCCACAATCACTTGAATATGTATATTCCTAAGCTATATAGACCTAGTTACCCATCCATTAATAGCCACATAAGAGTCACCATATATAGATATGGATTGAACACCCTTTTCATGATTCAAAGTTAGCATAGTGGGGGCAACCATTAATTCTACCTTTTTATTGGATCCTCTGGAAATTTTTGTGTTTTCTTATAGAAATACGATCCTAGGATATGGAGTGCCCCTTGCAAACCATCAAATTATCCTTGTGAAGTATTTTCTTCCCTATTTGGGGAAATTTATATTTTTCAAGTTTTTTTTTTTTTCTTAATTAATTCTAATAATAAGGAATCTTTGCTTAGTTACATTCATTGTAAGTGTCTTTATTGTACAAGTTGATTTTTAGAAAGAATTTCTTTGTGTGCTTTAAGATGAAACCCTAGATCGCCCTCTTCCCATCGCCCCCCTGGTTCTAGACCAACTTACTTTTAGATCCATTGTCTTTGCCCTAGGCCCTTTAGTTGCTAAGGTTCATACGTCGAAGTTTGTAAAGTGCCTCGAGAATATCCCTGAAGTTGTTCTCCTTGCTACACCAGCTCGTTCTAAGGCTCTAGCTCTCTTTGAAAGGGGTCTTGTAGGGAAGTTCACCGGTCTCTGACCGTCCCCATGGGCAATGGAGATCTGGGTCCAAAAGAACTGACAGGTTTTGATGAAAGGAAGGATGACCCACTTTCTATGTACATGGTTTCTACACCTTTTTGTTCAAAACAAAGGAAGATCGAGATCTGATCTTCATAGGAGGCCCCTATTTTTATCAATCGAGGCATGTATCTCAATAGATGGACTCAGGGCTTCAACCCTGAGCTTGATGTGCCCTTGGCAGTTCCAGTTTGGGTAAGACTTCCTCATCTTCCTCTTCACTATTGGAATCTTGACTCACTCAGAAATATTGGAAATTCTCTAGGAAAATATATAGATTCTACAGAACCCAAGGGTAACATGTTTGCATGCGCTAGAATCTGTGTTGAAGTAGACTTAGAAAAGGTGCTCTCAGAAGCAATACTGTTAAAACTAGATAACTGACAACAAATCCAAAAGCTAGATTACAAGCAACTACCATTCAAATGCAAAGCATGCCATGAATATGTGCATTTTGTAAAAGATTGCAAAAGGACAACCCCTCATGCTTCCACTCCCCAAGCCCCTAAAGAACAATGGAAAATGGTAAAGAAGAAAATGGCAGGTGGGAGAGCCCCTCCTCCCCCTTCCCATAAGCCTTCTTCAAGTTTTCTCCCCGTTGCAACCCATGTTGGCCCTAGTACCTCTGCACCCCTCATCTAGCCAGTCTCTATAGCAGATCCTCCCCTTGATTCCCCCCTTAACCCTATTCTTCCCCCGTCATCTTCGATTCCTCAGCCCCCATACTATAACCCTTTCCTTATCTCATCTAACTCCTTCGAGGTTCTATCTCAGCCCATTCCAACCTCCGTAGAAGTGGTCTCTCCATCTGTAAGACCTCCAAGCTCTAGCTTCCCTCCAAGAGATCCCTTGACTATTCCCCCCTCCCCAATCATGCCGGTAGCTTCCTAGGAATTTCAATCCCCAACTCCTGACCAAGAATCCTTAGAGTACCAAGAAGAAATCGATCTGAGGAAAATACCCCCTTCTGGAGTAACAACAAGAAGACAGACACAATCAAAATCTAGTGATTATGAGTTTGAAGGGCCGGAAGATAAGAAAACCAAAATATCAGGGAGAAGGTCAACTAAGGAAATTCAAGAAGAGGAAGCAAATAAAGACAAAATGATGGGTGTTCAAACCATGATAGAAAATTCATTCAAAACTGCAAAAGGAAATCCGCAGAAAGGAAGTGGGAATAGCTCCCAAAAAGGGGGCAATAGTCTACTCTCGCAAGGTAAATAATGAAGATAGTCTCCTGGAATCGTAGAGGACTTGGAAGAAAATTCAAAGTAGAAGCAATGAAGGATTTAATCAAAGAAGAAAAACCCAAGGTCCTATTAATCTAGGCAACCAAACTTTCAGAAACCAAGTAGCTAGGTTTAAATAAACATTTTTGGGTAAATAATACAGGAATAGCAGTAAGCTCCAGGGGAGCTTCTGGAGGTCTAGGAATATTTTGGTACACTTAGGAAATTGAAGCAGATCTAGTGGGAAAAACCTAGCATTGGATCCTAGTGGATCTCAAATGCAAACTCACAAGCATCAATTACAAAATCTTCAATGTCTACACGCCGATCCTTCCAGGGGAAAGACTAGCCTGTTGGAATGAGTTCAAGCTAATTGGATCTCCTTTATATTTTAGGAACATTATTGTGGCAGGAGACTTCAACATCGTTATTTCACAGGAAGAGAAGAGAGGGGGAAACCCTATTCATGATCGCCTTAGAGAAATATTGGAAGATCTCATCTCAGAGTGGGATCTCTTCGATGTTAATCCAATCAAAGGTAAGTATACCTAGTCTAATAAAAGATTAGGTAAAGATCATATAACGGCTTGATCCGGATCTCGGGGGATGATATCTAGATGGCTTGAATGTCGAGAGAGGAGGAGCTTAGAAATGTCAATCTTGCATAAAAAGAAACATGGACAAAAACAACATGTAAATGAAGTACTTGGGAGGTGAGGCTCAAAGACGAGACTCACCTCTAAAACTAACTACTAGTAAATCACTCAGAGCTAATGAATCTCATGAGAAACCAAAATGAGTAACTTGATATTATGAGAAGGCTTGCTAGAACTTTATATAGCATTACAAAATGGTCCATTGGACAAAGTAAAAAAGAACTCATTAAATGAGTCTCTATTATTAGTATAATAGATCTAACTACCCAACTAACTAAGTAGTGGAAAATAAAACCCAATCCAATAATAGAAAGAGCTCATTAAATGTGTCTCTATTATTATAATAATAGATCTAACTACCCAACTAACTAAGTAGTGGAAAATAAAACCCAATACAATAATGTAGATGTGGGACTCTCTTTGACCCTTATGGGCAACATGTTAGCCCAATTAATTAATGAGGAGGTGGACATCTCCTTGATCCACATTGACAATCTATTAGTTTTATAGCTTTATGAATTTTGTATATGAATTTAGACCATATACCCCCTTAAAATTCAGATCATTCCCCCCCTGCTTAGAAAATGATGGTCCCCATCATTTCACCCATGCTAAAAAAAGAAACCCCATTATCACACTATTATGATTACAATGTGAAAATACCCAATGAAGAGAAGGGTTTTGTGTGGTTGATTCATAACCGTGGGATTGTGGTTGACCCATAACCTAGTTGACAATAGCATTGTACATGGGTAGAAAAATAAAAACAAAATCCCAAAATTAAAAAAAATAATATGGGAAAATCGTGACTTTGGGGGTTGTGAACATCCTTTTGCAAATCTATTCATAACTTCTGTTACAGATGATGAAATCCAATTACATCAAAGACCCATTTGAGCTAACGAAGATATCTTGGAACTCCTTCCGTAGTTTCCTGAGCAGGGTGAAAAAGACCTTTGAAGATGGCGATACGCGTGGCCTCCCTGGGTCAAATACATTATGAGATTAAATCGATGATATCTCTCAAACCAGGAAGCCAAATGTGATTCTGTGAAATACCCATTTGAGATATTGAGGAAATATTTCCATACATATGTGAAAATCCTTCTTTAGTTTTCTGATCATAGAGAAAAATACCATTGAATATGGTGGTACGCGCGACCTCCTTGGGTCAAATACATGCTGAGATTAAATCAATGATATCTCTCAAACCAGGAATCCAAATGTGATTCCGTGAAATACCCATTTGAGATATTGAAGAGATCTTTCCAGAAATATGTGGAACTCCTTCTTTAGTTTCTTTATCAGGGATAAAAATACCGTTGAATATGGTGATACGCGCAGCCTCCTTGGGTCAAATACATGCTAAAATTCAATAGATGATATCTCTCAAACTAGAAAGCCAAATGAGATTCTGCGAAATACTCATTTGATATATTGAATATATCTTTCAAATGAGCTATGGAAGATCCTTTGAAATTTTTTATAGAGGTCGCAACACATCTTTTAAGTTGGCTGAGTGTAAAGGGCCACAAAGGATGCCAAGGGTTTCTAGAACAACATGGGTTGTTGTAGAGGTTGTGGAACCTTCGTGGGAAGCATGAACACCCTGAAAATTTATTGAAATGTTGCATACCAATGGATGTAGTGGATCCATGTATAGATGTAGTGAATCCATGTATGGATGTAGTGAATCCACGTATGGTTCTCCTTGTAATGGTGAACGAAGATCCGAGGGTAAAGAAAAGCCCTGTAGTGCATGTGGACCAACTGTGATGCTTACAGTGTATGGACCGAAAAATGGATTTCGATAGTACCAAAAGGAGGTTAGTGATTGTTGCAAATGTTTGAACCCGCAACATGCTTCATAACCTTATCCCGACAGAGAGAGAACCTGCTCTGATACCACTGATCCGGATCTCGGGGGCTGAGATCTGGATGGCTTGAATGCCGAGAGAGGAGGAGCTTAGAAATGCCAATCTTGCATAAAAAGAAACATGAAAAAAAACATGTAAATGAAGTACTTGGGAGGTGAGGCTCAAAGAAGAGCCTCACCTCTAAAACTAACTACTAGTAAATCACTTACAACGAATGAATCTCACAAGAGAAACCAAAATGAGTAAATTGATATTATGAGAAGGCTTGCTAGACCTTTATATATAATTACAAAATGGTCCATTGGACAAAGTAAAAAGGAGTTCATTAAATGAGTCTCTATTATTAGTATAATAGATATAACTACCCAACTAATTAAGTAGTGGAAAATAAAACCCAATCCAATAATAGAAAGAGCTCATTAAATGTGTCTCTATTATTATAATAATAGATCTAACTACCCAACTATCTAAGTAAAGGAAAATAAAACCCAATACAATAATGAAGAGGTGGAACTCTCTTTGACCCTTATGGGAAACATGTTAGCCTAATTAATTAATGAAGAGGTGGACATCTCCTTGATCCACATTGACAATCTATTAGCTTTATAGCTTTATGACTTTTGTATATGAATTTAGACCATATACCGCCTTAAAATTTGGATCACGACTAGGCTGGACACATTTCTCATTCATAGCAGCTTCTTGGGAAGGAATTTAGACATTAGTTCAAAGATTTTTCCTTCTGCCACTTCTGATCACAAACCTATAATTTTAGTCTTGGATGTGGGAAAGAATTATTGTCCCCTTCCCTTTCACTTTAACCATCTCTAGTCGCACAATGAAGAAGTTTTGGATCTAATCAAAAGGATGTGGTTAGGTAAAGTGGAAGGATCACCTGCATTTATTCTAAAATCTAAGCTCAAAGAAGTCAAGAAAGCTCTCAAAAGCTGGGCAAAAAATCATTATCATGAAGAACCTAAGAAAATGAAGTTGAAGCTGAAGAATGAGCTAGCTAAAATGCATAAAAGGTTAGAAGAAGAAGATTATACTCATTCTTTCCAAATGTAAGAGCAACAATTTTATAAAGAATTGCATCAAGCCAATAGAAGATAAGAAGAACACTGGATATTGAAGTCTTGAAGCCTCTGGCTGAGATCAGGTGACATAAACACTTGTTTTTTCCATAATCAAGCCAAGTCTAGACAACTAAGGAACTCTGTAAAAGAAATCACATTTTCCTCTGGGGATCTCATTACAGACTACACAACTATTAAAAGAGAGGCCACTTCTCATTTTCAGGCGCTCTTGATGGAGGATGAGGACCATGATTCTCATCTCAGCTTCAATTTTCTGCAGGAAATCCCTCCCCTAATTTCGATTGAGGATAATCAAGACCTCTTGAAAGATATTGAAGAGGAGGAAGTCTATTAGGCTGTTTGGGGCCTTGAGCCCAACAAATCTCTGAGCCCTGGTGGGTTTTCTATCTCTTTATTCCGAAGCTGTTGGGAGGTGGTCAAGTATTATTTTTGTAGAATTTTATCTTGGTCCAAGCTTCAATGCAAAGTAAGAGGAGCCACCAACTCCTCCATCTTATCCTTACAACCCAAAGAAACTATTCCTTCCATTTTTTCTAGATTTAGGCCAATATCTTTATGTAATTCCTCCTATAAAATCCTCACTAAAATCATTGCAATCAAGTTGAAAGGGATTCTTCCCAGAATAATATCGGAAAATCAAGGAGGTTTCTTGCAAAAGAGGTAAATTTTGGATAATACTCTTTTAGTTCAGGAAGCATTCCACTCAAGAAAGATTAGAAAATAAAGCGACATGGTGATAAAGTTTGATATGGCGAACACTTTTGATAGAGTACGTTACTCCTTCCTCTTTGCAATTATGAATAAATTTGGTTTCTTTAATGATTTTATTTCATGGATAAGTGCCTCTATAAAAGGTCCCTAGATAGTAGCTCTAGTCAATGGCCATCCAGGGGACTTCTTCCAAAGTAGAAGGGGTTTAAGGAAAGGATGCCCACTATCCCCTCTTCTCTATGTAATTATGGCAGATTGTTTAAGTAGAAATATAGAAGCAGAAAGACAAAGTGGAAGGCTTCCAGGGATCTCCATGGTTAGAGGGGTCAAGGGGATCAACCACTCCTAGTTTACAGACAACACCTTGTTATTGGGAGGAGCCTTTATCTTACTAGATGATAGATTTAATCAGATCTTTCTCCATTATTTGGAAGTGTATGGGGGAGGTGTCAATCACAAGAAATGATGGATATATGGCTGGAATATTCCAGAAAGTAGACTTAGAGTGATCCAGATTATTTTCAGCACAAAATGACAGTAGAGATATAATAAAGAAATATACCGATATATTGCAAGAGATCCAATAATATAACAAAGATATATCAGATGTATATAAAACGAGGCACATATATATAGTAATACATAATTTCTATTAATGAGTGAAATGTACAGAACTGTAAAATTTCAGAGTGAAAGACTTGCTAGAATGGTGACAACTTATCTCTGAGAAGAGATGTGATGGCTACATTCATTCACCTTTAGATGATAGTTACAATGAGGCTCCAAAGGCCTTTTTAACATAAATAAAATCCAAAACCCTAACCTTGGAAGATGAAAATTCAATAGTTTTGTGGACCCCATTTTGGGTAGTTTGTTGTATCAACTTCCCGGGGGCATAACTTTGGCATACGATCTCCATTTTGGGCGCACGATAGCTCGTTGGAAAGGTATCAAAGAGGATAATAATTTTTGGGGCTCAATCAAAGCCTTTAGATATCATTGAGGTGTCCTATCATGAAAAATAGTCATTTAGGCCCTCAAAATGGCCCTGGAAGTTGAGGAATTGAAAAACTGCTAAAAATAGTAAGTTGCCAACAAACAGTTTTGAGTCAGTTGGAATAGGTGGGTGGCCACCGATATCCACTTGGATTAATTGCCACCATAGCGAGTCTTTCACTTTTTAATTTTACATTTCTGTACATTTCACTCATTAATAGAAATTGTGTGCTACTTTATATATGTGCCTCTTGTTATATACATATGATATATCTATGTTATATTATTGGATCTCTTGCAATATCTCGATATATTTCTTTATTATATCTCCACTCACATTTCATGCCGGAAATAATCCGGATCAGTGGTATCAAGGTAGGTTTCTCTTGATCGTTTTTTAGTGCATGTCCCCGACGAGGTCTGAGTATAGCAAGTTGGATCTCGAGCTTGTCTCTCTTGAGGACAATCACTCTCGCACACCCAAGAAACCCTCCATGGTGGAAGAAAAGAAAAATGATGGAGAAGAAGATTTTTTTAATCTGTTGCTTGAGAAATATGTCACGCGATAGAGGGACGAAATGATGGAAAATTTTTCCCACGTCCTTCAACAACTGCCGATAACAACAGGCGCATCTTCATCAAACGACCTCTTTTGAGGCATTTATCCTTTCAAGGTACAAGTTAATTTTGATATTCCCATGTTTGAAGGTCAGATAGATGTATATTCTCTAGAAAAATGGTTAAATCTACTAGAAGGTTATTTCTTTGTTCACAATTTTTCCGACAGGGAAAAGATCACATTCACACTCCTTAAGGCTCTCCCACATGTCAAAAATTGGTGGGAAACTTACTGGGAGCGAAGTTGCACAGAGGAGTCTGGAATATATGGGGCTGAGCCCACTTGAGATTTTTTTGTGGATGCGATCAAGAAACAATATTACCCTGTCGGTAACTATGATGACCAGTACATGAGATGGACCACACTATGGCAAGATAGGGGCCAAACAGTGTCAGAGTTCACAGATAATTTCCATACCTTGCGCACCAAGCTAGGTATCAACTACTTCGAGTGACATATGGTTCTAAAATACCACGGGGCTCTGTAAAGGTACATCCAAACAAAGATGGATTTCCTGGACATATCATCACTGGGAGCTTCCTATCGAAATGTTGTCAAAATTGAGCAGAAATTTAGGCACCAGAACAAATGAGAGTTCGGGTTTGTAAATCTGCAACTACCAAAGTATGATAAAGACGACCCTAAAAAAAAACCTCCCCAAAACTAGTCCAAGCCACAGGAAAAGAAGGGTCACTGAAAGACGAAGAAGGACACTAGAAAGTGGTTCGATTTCCACAAAATCCCCTGGCACAACATTGATGAATTTCACTCAAAAACATCATTGGTGGCTGAAATCAAAGAAAAGGAACCGAACCCTGATTCAGAATTTGATTCAAAAAATAATGGGAAAAGACAGATCATCGACATAGACCCCACTGCTACTATCATGACCAAAATAATTCAACCAGAAGAACCAACAGATCCTGAAGAGGGGGAGCGCCTTTTTCATTCACAAATGTGGGTGAAGGGGGCCCCATTGAATTTTATCGTTGATAGTGGAATCTGGAATAACCTCATCTCAGTAGAGGTTATCAAACTATTGGTATTGTCAACAACACCACACCTGTAACCATACAACATCGGGTGGCTTCGCCAGGGATGAGATCTTTGTGTCAACCAACAATGTCGATTGTCATACGACATCAAGCCCTTCAAGCATGAGGTATTATGTGATGTTTCCCTGTTGGATATCTGTGATGTTCTTTTGGGCCAACCATATATGTGGAAGCGCCATGATATTTATGAGTCTCGACCCCATATTGTCATTGTTACTTTGGGGGTTCATCTCTACAATATACCAGAGGTAGTTCCGACTATTTTCCCACCAAAACAATGTTGCAAGGTAATATCTCATACTGCAAAATTGAGCCTCTTCACAATCTGTTCAAAATGTGAACATAAGGACACTGCAACCACTGCAGCCTTGGCCCAAGACCTTTGTATTCAAGAACAACATATTGCAGAAGGGATTTTTTCTTCATCTACAAGGGTGCCTATACACTTCCTAGTCAAGCCAAGATACAACAGGTTGGTTGAACATATTCAACCCTGCCAACAATAGGTTCATGACAACCTTCAACAAGCTAAGCAACACAACTTCTCCAGCAAGGCAAACATCTCACCAAGGTTTAGATTAAATAAGCGCTTTCCCCTCTCCCCTGGGAACTCAATGTAATGGATACCATTGCTTCCTAAGGAGGGAGGATTGATCCAGGTGGTTATTGGTGGCCACCCACCTATTCCAATTGGCTCAAAATAGTTTGTTGGCAACTTACTATTTTTAGCAGTTTTTCGATTCTTAAACTTTCGGGGCCATTTTGAGGACCTAAACGACACTTTTTTCACGATCAGACACCTTAATGATAGCAAGAGGCTTTGAATGAGCCCCCAAAATGGAGCTCCTCGTCGATACCTTTCCAACGCGCTATCATGCATCCCAAATGGAGATCGTATGCCAAAGTTACGCCCCCAAGAAGTTGATACACCAAACTACCCAAAATGGGGTTCACAAAACTGTTGGTTTTTCATCTTCGAGGGTTAAGGTTTTGGATTTTTTTTTATTTAAAAAATGCCTTTGGATCCTCATTGTAAGAATGATCTTTTTGCGAATGAGCATAGCCATCACATCTCTTCTCAGAGATAAGATGCCACCATTCTAGTGATTCTCTTACTCTGTAATTTTAGAGTTTTGTACATTTCACTCATTAATAGAAATTGTGTATTACTATATATTTGTGCCTCTTGTTATATGCATATGATATATATTTGTTATATTATTGGATCTCTTCCAATATATCGGTGTATTTATTTATTATATCTCCACTCTCATTTCGTGCTGAAAATAATCTGGATCATACAACCCTGGCTTGGAAGCTGAATTTTAATTATGAAATCAAATGGAACTCCTTCACTTACCTCAGGGTCCCAATTTTTCACTCAATATATAGAGCTACTGACTGGAAAAATTCTCTAGATAAGATAAGAAAAAAATTGAACAATGGGGAGATAAGTGGCTAAATCCAGCAGAAACAATTGTTTTAATCAAGGTTGTTCTTTCCTTGGTGGAAATATACCACAACTCCATTCTTTTATCCCCAAGAAGAATTCACTAAGGTATGAATTATTTGTTAAGGAATTTTTTTTGGCAAGGTAGGAAATCCAACAAAAAAAAATTCCACTTAATCAAATGGGGAACAATAATAACTCCTTTTGATCATGATGGGGTGACTATAAGAGATTCGTCGCTTGTGAACAAGGATCTTGGAGTGAAAATCTTATGGAGGTTGGTAACTGAAGGGAAATCCTAGTGGAAGACCAACCTCTTAAATAAATACCTGTCAGGGGTTAGACACAGATTCCTAGACAAGGAACCCACCATGAAGAGAAACTCTGCTATTTGGAAATTGTGTAAGGAAGCAATGCCTTTAATCTTGAAGAAATTAAATTGGATCCCCGGGAAAGGAAATCATATCAATATTTGGGAGGATAGTATCATGGGAGAACCTCCATTGGCCACAAGAGAAGATACAACCTCGCTCATAAACTGGATGTCTGAGAACAAACAATGCTTCCTATCAGATATTTCATCTTGGGACCCAGATGACACATGGAAAGGTTGGAAGAACCCTCCTCTTACTGTGGAATTTTTTGGTATGTGGAATCGACTAGTAGTTCTTCTACGAGGAAAGTCTCCTCACTCTAAAACTACCCGAGATAAAAGAGGATGGGGTGAGAAAGGAGGAAATTACTCAATTAAATTGGGTTACCAGTTTCAGCTACACCAACTCCTCCTACCCCCAAAAGAGCTACATTGGAATGATATTTGGAAAAGTGAAGCTATCCCAAAAGTAAAAGTGTTCAGTTGGGTTCTCTTCCATAAAGTAATCTTGACAACTAACAATCTGTTGAAGCATGGAAGAGAAGCCCATCCAGGTGTGTTCTATGTAAGTAAAGCAAGGAAATGCTTTCCCATCTCTTCATAGAATGTGACTACACTAAATAAGTTTGGAGAATCCTCATTTCAGGTTTGGTGGACCATTCTTTAATGCCTATTAGCATCACCAAAGCATATGCTTCATGGCACAAAAGATACCCGGGAAGCTTTATCAAAAAATCGTTGTTGAAACGGGTATAGGATATATTACCTTTTTACGTTAACTGGAAAATTTATTTGGCCAGAAACAAAGAAATTAAAAAAAATGAAGCTACCTAGCCTCAAAGAGTCGTGTCACGGGTTTGGGAGTTAATGATTGAAACAATTGAAATAAAAGGAAACTCAAAGAAGGTGGACTCAGTCTTGGAGATTCAAGAGAGGCTTTGGTTAAGCCTGATTTTGAATAGTACAAGCAACAAGAAGCTTAGCGCAAACAAAATGGTAGGCATTTCTCTTCCTTGGAAAATCAAAATTCCAACCAGGGAGTTGGACGCTTGGATAAAAGAAAGAAACCAACATGTCCTTTTTTTGATGGAGCCTCGAAAGGAAATCCAGGGGTGGTAGGAGTGGGTGGGGTGCTATTTGACCCCGAAGGATCAAAGGTAATCAACTACTCTTGGGGATTAGGGACAACCACCAATAACCATGCTAAGGCGGTCACAACATGGAAAGGTTTGGAGCTCACCAAGGAGAGAAAGATTAAAAACATTTTCATAGTAGGAGACTGCTATCTTATAATACAAAGTATCTATCAACAAAGCCTTCCAAGCAACATTATTATCAATCGAATAATTTAGAGGATCTTGGATCTCAAAGAAAAAATGGAATCCTTCAAATTTTTTCATGTCCTTAGAGATCTAAACCCAAAAGATGATCTAAGAGAAAACCAAGCATGCAACTTAGAAGAGGGGCATTTCCATTGTGGAGATATCTCAAGTTGGGACCCAATTCCTTAATCTGAGCGTTTCAAGAGTCTCACTCCACATTTAAAGCAATCGTGAATACCACTTTCAATCAATTTATTAACAATCCATCGATCACATCCTTTCAACGTTTCCCTAGGGTATTTAAGCACACGGGAGTCAATTTTTTAATCAGAAGGATCTATCTCCCAGAATCCCCTTTAATTCTTTCTGCTCATTTCATACTGTCACTTGTAGATGGAGTATGTTGGAGACAGAAGGGAGACAACAAAATGCAACATGAGTTTATTGTAATGTTTTGTGGTATTTTGGCCTTATTATGTAGGGTGGAGAACATACCTTTCAGAAGTGAAGTAGGCATATTTTCTTGGTAGTGGTTATAGTGGCTCCCAGTCCCAGGCTCACATATTGAAGAAGCTCTAATGGAGTCTGCTGCCCCGACTCCTCCCTATCTTCCTAGAGTAGAAAATCACGTAGATACCCCGGAGGATGTTAGAATAAAATATGTGCTTGTTTCACTGTAGACAATATCTCAATATTGTCACCCAACCATAGGCACAAATGCCACACCTAAGGAACTTAACCTTGACATATAGAATAATTATGGAATAAAACCCTAGAACCAATATCCAACCAAGGTAGCATACCTCTCTCCGGAGCTAGCATACCAAGCAGAAAGTCCAAACCATAACCAAGTAGAAAGTCCAACCATAACCAAAGACCAAGTCACCATTGCAACAACTGCATCTCTCCTCCAGTCATGCACAACACTTGTCCTTATGCAGTTGTGAGAGTGAGTGAAAAATGAGCTCTAGCACCCTCTTATTTATAGTCCTCCAAGTGACCTAACTGGGTCGAGTTCTACTTCCAGAGGATAATAATTTAATATAAATTATTATCTTGAGCCGAATTGTCTTCTAAGGTTATTTCCTAACATTCTAGGGTTTCTCTTACTTCCTGTAATATTATAGACTCGTCAAAGGTTACATGTAGAGGTTAATACCTCTCACAGCTACCATAATATCAACACTCCCTTCTAGCTAGAGAGGTATTAAAGGAAATGGTCTTGAGCACAAACATACCATTCAACCAGTAGCATCATCATAGCCACACATGCTATCTCATGATCAGATAGATCAACTTATGAGAAACATCACCACTATCAGTAACATCTGATAACATCAACTGCATCATCTCTTGAGGCTATACTCCATCTGAGTAATCGGGATGATGTTGAATAAGTCACTCACTCAACTGTAGAGTGATACAAGAGTCATTCTTCTAATTCGGACATACGTCCTAGAAGAATAGTGGTCCCAACAGATGTTGAAAGCCCCGCAATGGGATACACGAATAATTCTTCTAATCTGGACCTACATCCTAGAAGAATTCCAGTCCTCCCAGATGCTGAAATCCAGCCTATGGGCTACAGATACCATTCCTACAAGAATGTCAGTCTCAAACTATTTTCTAATAGGTTCATATATACCATAGAGATCAATCTCTACCCATATGCCTTAGAAAATACCGGTCCCGTATCAACCACCCTAATCAATAATTCATGTCTTTAGGGGGCAGACTATTTAACCTGATCGAGCCAATATCTATGCCTCAAGAAAAATACCAGTTCATGATTCATTAACAATCTTTCAACCTGGACCATTCTCCATAGGGAGAATATCTATCCACCAACAATTCGTTCTTCCAGGACCATTCTCTGCCTGAAGAATGTCTGTCCATCAACACACTGACTATTTATCTTGCTGGAAATCATCTCCAAAACTAGTGGTAGTCTCCATGGCAATCAGATAGTAACATGCAAATTCTACAAATCCATCTAATAAAACACAACTACGTCTATTCATAGTAGTATACAACTACTATCTAGTGGTACAAAACCACTCCTAGTAGCACATTGCTACTAGCCAGTGACACATAGTCACTACCATTGGATCACATCTACCATAGTAGCATACAACTACTATCCATAGAATGTTACAAGGAAAATCACTCTATGGCATGGGGTAAACCACAAAAAACAGAATGACTGTAGAAATCAACTCTAATCCTAAGTGTGCTATATAAATGAAAATGCCAACAAGACAAGATAAAGAGCCTACCTCATCCAGACGTTCGATGAAGACCACCGTTGAGCATGCAACTCAAAGCTTTATACCTGCAATTTGTCCTCAAAAACCAAGATTCACAAGAATATGGTGATAATATATAATGTTAGCACATACAATAGAATAATCCATTAACATTCATAGCAAATATGCCCATGGAATAATAATTCAAATATTTGCAAGATATCAATTGGACGAGAAAATAGTATTTCTATTAAAAATGATCAACATAAGTGTATAAGTGATAAACTTCCATGTCAGAACGTCTCAAAACTGAGAAACTAAGTCCCTTCCAGCTGGGCCTCCACCACTTCAATCCTCCACCAAAGGAAAGCTCATATAAGAGAGACAATGAGGTTCTCCATCAAAGAGGGAAGAGCTTGGGGGCTGAATAATGTGTTCAGAATTTAAATGACAAAGGGATGCAGACTCAATGTGAAGTGAAAATTTCTCCGTAGTATCTTTTCTCTCAAAATTTTAATTCTCTCCTCTTCCACGGCTTGGGTATGGCCCAATTTATAGCCTTAAAATGGAACCGAAGGGTTGAGTCGGAACATTTCCAGTATATGGAAGGTCAAGGATCGTGGATGTCATGACGTGACATGGAAACCCGACACAATTTTTAATTTTGGGCACAACACCTGATGTACATGGATTTTAATGGTGCAACCTGCATATATGCATGCTTTATAACTGTTAGGGCGCATATATGTGGAAAAATATGATTTTTTAGCTTTGGGAAGTGCAAAATGGGACTTCAAGTCTGCATAGGGAAATGGAGAGACCTTTTAAGAAAGTTGCATGGGGTGAAGAAAATCTTGCTATAACAGATGCTCCCTAATGTGTGAGGTCAAAGGAGTATTTGCAATGGCCAAAATATTATAATTCCCAGAAGTGGAGTAATGGATACTCAGTTGGAAGAACTAGTTTCTCATGAGAATATTACAATTCATATTGACTTTGTACACATGGATGCCAATTTAAATTACATTGCAGATCCATGTGGAAATATACTAAACAGTTGTTCATGGACATGAATAGGCAATACAAAGTGGACACATGCCATAGGCCATCATAGTCACGAACAAGGACTAGTGAAAACCAGTCTCAAAATCATTTTGAAGATATCTATATACAATGGAGTGCAATTAGATCTCCCATGATCAATGAAGTCATATAGGTACTGGTCCAATGAATGATAGCAACAACTTAGGAAATCCTCTACTATAAACTGATGTCTTCAAGTCTTCTACACGATCTGCCAAAGGTGCAAGTCTACATTATGTGAATAGAGGAGTTGAAGTCGAACACAATGAGACTTTGTTTGATTACTAGTCATTAATGGATACCGTTAAAAAACATGAGACAACCTACTGATAATGAAAGTAGGTATCAAGGCACCAAGTACATTCTTACAAGTGTGAATAAAGGTGTTGAGGTCGAACACTTAAAGAATCCATCAATCGAGAGACATTGATGTATTCCCAACTTTCGATGGTAGGAGAACTTGCCATTGATGACTGCAAGCCTCTAGGTACTCATATGACTATAGGCCTCATTTCTAGAATATATGAGATGAAGTCGATGGAAGGAGACCTGCTGAAAGGAGAGAATTAAGGAATCTATCATCAGTCAACATGCGGTACAAGGAAATAGCTTGATGATTTGGAGGAACTCAGATGAAGAGGATGTTCATGAACCAATGACCCCGTGTGTCTCTCGCATGCACTAGATGCAAGTAGTGTACGAAAAAGACCCTTTGAATATCAGTCAATAAGGAAAATTGTCGACAAAGGTGAGGAAACCACCAATAAGACTAATGGAATCTAAGAAATTGCATGAATCCTAATGTGTGAATAGATTTATTGCCTTTGAACACAAGGGAAACCCCCTAGTCAATGACCAATGAGGAGATGTTGACTGCAGGGTTCAAGGTTACCTACCCATAATGAAAGTAGGACCAGGGTGAATGGTAGGACTACAAATTCATGTAATTCTGAGACACATTGAGGGTATTCCTGATATGAAAATTCTAGAATTCTAAGGAAAGCCTGACACAAGATTATAGACATCCTTTAAACAAGAGCATGAGACATATGGAAGACTCTGGTAGCATAAACTTGATAATGAAACTTTATGATGCAGGAGGCACCAATCCAACTCTCCATAGGGACTGAAAGAGTAACCCATTGGAGGAGTAAACTCTAAGTAAAGATCTCAAGTTCCTAAGGTCACGCTAAACCCAAAATTTGGATGACAAGGACTCAAAAGTTTGTTCTCGCTTCAAAGGAAACACAACTGTTGCCAATATGAGATAATATTCTTTTCCCACCCACCTTTTTTGTTTTTTTATTGACAAATGAATGTTATGATACAAGAGAGGAAACATGTGTCACGAGTAAGCAACTAGTTCCAAATAGTGGAACATACCTATGCTCAATGCAAGGAGATGCACATGGGGCATGGACACTTGTGGGAATGTTTCTTTTTAGGGTACAAGGTGTCAAGCTGCAAAGGATATAAACAAGGCTCTTCTTTGCTAGTGATGCAAATTGCTGAGGTAAATAGGCTTATAATGAGAAAGCGAGAACCGACAATAGGCTCAATACTGCAAGCAAGATAATGGAATGCAATTACAACTTAATTCCAAAGAATGTCTGTTTTCGTAAATTTAGTTCCCTAGGCCTGAAAAAGTATAAAAAATTGCCCAGGAGAACTCTTCTAGCCACTGGTGACTATAGTAATCCTTTTTCAAAATTAGTCTACTTGGTTCTAAAAAGGGTTAAACTTACACCAAATAGACATCCTTTCAAATCCATTTAACGAGTGTGAAAGAGACAAGTTCACTCAACAATCTTTTCCCTTTTTTATAGAGTCGAAAAAGAGCTTAAACAAGAATCGAGGACGTTGTTCTAAGAAGCATATCATGGGGGAGGCCAGGGCTCCCATGCAAGACTTCTATGGAAATTCAACAACTCACAAATAACTGACACAAGATTGGGAAAACCCAAAACTTTCCAAGTCGAGGAGGATAAAATACTTGCGGAGGATCCTTGCAGAGAAGGAATTCGAGGCTCTACAAGATCATTCCAATCAAGGGAAACCATCCTAGGACTTGGAGGGAGCATACTCAGAGAGAGTGGAATTCTCCCTTGTTCAGAAGATACATGACTATAAATTCTATGGACATGGTCGAAAGATGCATCACCCCCCAAAAGAAGAGTGGGATTGACCGGAGATTGCATCGACAATGTCACTTCCTTATACTTGTCACTCTCCAAGAGAAGAGTGGGATCAGTCGAAGATTGCATCGACATGACCACTTCTTCAACTATTGGTTGAATAGGATGTGAGACACCATGATCTAGAGATGCATCACTACAAAAAACAAGAGTGGTGTCGGCTGAAGATTGCATCGACATGACCGCTGGTTGAACATGATGCGAGACAACATGGTCAAGAGACACATCACCCCCAAAAAGAAGATTGGTGTTAGTCAGAGATTGCATCGACACAACTGTTGTATCAAACAAAGAAGTATTAGAATGTTGGGAAACCAAAGAAGACTCAGAACCCAAAGGGATATCAGACAAGGACTACGCTTCTTGTACCACAACAATAGTAGGGCACAAATGATTTAGGTGACCTCCTTTGAAAAGTCTACAAAGGAACTTGGGCTTATGTCCTATATGTCTAGGCTTCTCAATCATATTAATGTCCCCATCATGACTTGCAGTGGCTCGTGACATGATCTTAGGATGACTTGCAGAGGCTAGTAGCAAATCTTCAACATGACTTGCAGAGGTTGGTGACATATGTGCAGTGTGATTAGCAGTGTGATTAGCAGTGACTAGAGTTGTGCCCCCATCATGACTTACAGTGGCTGGTTTCATGTATTCAACATCACTTGCATAGGTTGTTAACCTATCTCCAACATGAATAGCATAGGTTGGTGATATAATGCCAACATGACTCACAATGACTAGACTTGTGCTTCCAACATGACTGGCAGTGATTGGTTGTGGCATTTGAGACCAAGGTTTCGGGAAAGACTAGTTTTGAGAAATTGCGGGCCAAGAAGGGTTCTAGTATACACCATGGCCCTTTCCGATAGGATAATATCCTCCTCCAAATTGATTCATAAATGGTTGTAAGGGAATCGTCACCGAGGAATCCACCTGCAAAGATATAGCTACAAGACAAGGGTTACTCAGGTGAGGATATATGTTGCCCCCAGATGAAGGAACTTTGCGCTACCTCGTGCTTAACTCTGGTGTGAGTGAAACATCCTTACGACACTAATTACATAATGGATTTCACCACTCCCTGGTCAGACACATACATTTAGTTCAATATCCTTGGAGAAGTTTACTCACAAAATCCTATTCCAAGGCCCTATATCCTAAGCTTGTTTGTGTACTCTAAAAAATAAAATAATTTCTAATCAATTTTAGTTAATCAATGTTACTTTTAATGGATTTGTTTACTCAATAGATGTGGTCGTGAAACTGATGATATTATGACTCAACATATAAAAAAAATGAATATGAACATATTACTAAGTCCTAAATTAAAATTCTAAAAAAATGATAAGCTTTTCAGATGCAACTCTACAATTTCAATAAGATGTTGTCTTTCCACATATGTCAAGATTGATACTAAACAACCAAAAGAGAAAACACCATAATGCAAATGAGCAATTTTTTTTTTGTATTTTCAATATAAAGAAACGAAAAATGAAAGGACTGAATAACAACTTGATATACACACCCTACTACAAGAAAACAAAGACAAGCCAAGCATGATACCAAGAAGCAAACACTCAGACCAAGATGCAAGGGAAATCAATGAAAAATATGATAAGAAAGAAAACCACCCGAAAATTATACAATAATAAGGTTTCCTATCACTCCGTAGACACTAAAAAACTAGGAGAGAGAGCCAAGAAGACTCAGGAACCATCAAAACTTACCCAAAAAACACCAAACTCAGACATAAAGCCTAAACAATTGATGTACGTAGTTGTTTAAGGAAAACTCGCGTATGTATGCACCCTATAGAAGGAAAACTCGCATATGTATGCATCTGTCAAGGGAAAACCCGTGTATATGTATTAAAACACTGCCAGGGAAAGGATTAAGCCAAGAAAACTCAGATGCAAAGTAAAAATAAGCTGTGAAGCAATCATGCGACAAGGAAACTTAAGCTAACAGAGAGAAATTCCAGGAGAAAAACACTCAAAACCCCAAACAAAATATTAAATCCCCAGTATGGTAGCCAATTCTGTTACGAGGAAAATCACTCTCTGGAATGGGGTAAACCACATTAGACAGAATGAATGCATAAATCAACTCTAATCCCAAGTATGCTATATAAATGAAAATGCTAACAAGACAAGATAAAGAGCCTACCTCGTCCGAATGTTCGATGAAGACCACTGTTGAGCACACAACTTAAAGCTTTATACCTGCAACATGTCCTCAACAACCAAGATACACAAGCATATGGTGATAATATATAATTTTTGCACATACAATAACATAATCCATTAAAATTCATAACAAATACACACATGCAATAATAAATCAAATATTTTCAAGATATCAATTGGATGAGAAAAGAGTATTTCTATTAAAAAATTATCAACAAAACTATATAAGTGATAAACTTCCGTGTTGGCATGTCTTGGAACTGAGAAACTAAGTCCCTTCCAGCAAGGCCTCCACCACTTCAACCCTCATCCAAAGGCAAGCTCGTAGAAGAGAGAAAATGATGTTCTCCATCAAAGAGGGAAGAGCTTGGGGGTTGAACAATGTGTTCAGACTTTAAAGGACAAAGGGATGCAGACTCAATGTGAAGTGAAAATTTCTCTAGAGTATCTTTGCTCTCAAAAGTTGAATTCTCTCCTCTTCCATGGCTTGGACATGGCCCAATTTATAGCCTTCAAATGGAATTTAAGGGCCGATTCATAATGTTTCAAGTATATGGAAGGTCAAGGATCATGGATCTCGTGATATGACATGGAAACCCGACACAATTTTTAATTTTGGGCACAAAACCCAATGTACGTAGGTTGTAATGGTGCAACCTGCGTATACACATGTTGTATAACTGTTAGGGAATGCATATGTGGAAAAATATGATTATTTATCTTTGAAAAGTGCAAAATGGGACTTCAAGTCTTCATAGGGAAATGGAGAGGCCTTTTGAGAAAGTTGCATGGCAGGAAGCAAATCTTTCTATAACAAAGACATACAGTCTCCACAACAATCATATCATCTCATATCAATCTGCATCAACAATGTCATGATATAAACTGAGTCATTTGGGCCATTCTTCCACTCACATCTATGAGATCTGGAAGAGCATCTGCCCTCGTAAAGTTAAACATCAACCATGGGATGTCTGGACTATTGTTCCCAAGCATAGAAGAATAATTGTCCCTGATTACTGAACCTGGACCATTCAACCTAACTGGCCCATTCTTGTGGCACGATTCAAAATGAAACATGGAGAGAATGAGTCTAACCTAGGGAATGCTTGTCCTTGATTGATGAACCTAGACCATTCAACCTAACTAGGTCATTCTTCTGGTACGATTCACAGTGTAACCTGGAGAAAATGAGTTTGCCCTAGGGAATGACTGTCCAGATCATTTCCTATGGAAATTATTATCTTGCACCAAACTCCTACATCGGACCATTCTTCAAAACTGCTCACAACTATGAACTTTGAAAGAATGACTACCCAGAGAGGCAGAACATTCTGCTTGACCACTTCTCAGAGTGAATTCCAAGGAGAATGATTGTCCTAGATCATTCCCCCACAATTTCCATAAGAGGAATTGTTGTCCATGGTACATCAAAAATCTTTCAGACCATGATTGCCCATTCTGGACCATTTTCTGAACTGGAAAATGATTGTCCATAAAAAATCTTGGACCACTTTCCAGACCGGAAAGTCACTTCCCAACCTGGACCATTTTCCAAACTGGAAAATGAGTGTCCATATATTAATAACATATCAGTTCTCCCTCCCAACCTGGGGAGTAAATACTTCCCTTTCCAATAAGGAATTCATCTCCATGAGTCTTAGTTTGTCCCTTAAGTACGCGAACTTTTCATCTTGGATAGAGGATTTACCAAAAATATATGTTATTTGCTCATCAGTGGAGATATACTGGAGAACTACTTCTCCCCTCTGGAATTTATCATAGAGAAAATAGTTCTTGATCTCAATGTGCTTCGGCCTGTCATGGAACATTGGGTTCTCTAAGAGCTTCACACAGATCTAGTTATCACAGTATCTCATGGTCGAATACAACACCTAATCAAACAGTCTAGAAACCATCTTACAGAGCCACACTGCTTCTGTACAAGTGTCATAGGCTGCAATATACTCTGCTTCTGTAGTGCTGAGTGCAACAAACTTATGTTTCCTGCTAGCACATGATATCGTGGCAAAGCTCAAACTAAAACATATCCAAGAAGCACTTCTTCTGTTATATGCACTTCCTACCCAATCTGAATCGATAAGTCTATGCAATTGTATATAACTCAAACATCCCTCGAAGACATTGCAATTATTCAATTCTCATGGCTAGGTTCTACTTGGAACTATTTTCACAACAAAGAAAATATTCGACTGAGTATTCTCCAAATACATCAACTAGCCATTCAATTGTTGATACATGGATGAGTCTATTGCATCAAAGTCTCTCAACTTCTTCATATCTGTCATCATGGGAGTTTTCTATGGATTTTCAATCCATTATCCCTTACTTCTGAAGAACTAATTCGATACACTAGGAATTTTTCCCCACACTTCTGTTGTACATGAGAGGCTCTGCACCAAGTTACTTGAATCCATACAAGGTCTTCTTCCATCTTCCTTCATGGGTCTCTTTATGGTATACCTCAAAACCTTGAGGGTTCTCTACATATTATTATTCTTCAATTACTCTGTTGAGAAGATCAGTCTTTACATCCATTTGATGTAAACTCCAACCCATGGACACTGCAAGAGATATAATGGCTCAGGTAGAGGTATATCTGGTTATTGGAACAAGATGTCATCATAGTCTTCTCCCTCCTTCTGGGAGAACCATCCAGCCCCAAATCTCTCCTTGTATCTATAAAAGATTCCATTTATAAGTCTTCACAGATTCTTCAACGAACTATATCATTGGGGATTAGCTCCCTCCTAATCCTGACTTCATGCCTGAATGAGCAATGTCTAGAACTTCCTTGTTTTTATTCCGAGACTGCATGCTTATGGAATTCTACAATCAATTCCCTCTATCTAAGAGAGTCCATGATTCCTTCTATTGCATCTCTCTTTGATTTCTACAAAGTTTCACAAGCCTGTTTTGGTTTCCTTTTGATTACTTAATTCCTCTGAGTCTTTTTAAGTTTGTTTCTATCTGTTCTGATTGCTGCCCATCTAGTAGTTGTTGCAAGAATCGTGTCATCCTTATAAACTTATTCTATGACAACTTCTGCAAATATTCATCATCAAAGGTTCGTCAACATATTTCACAAGGGTACCTACCCGAAACAAGACAAGAAGAAAAAGAAAGATCCAAGACAATATGTTTATGATAGGAAGTTGAAACAAGAATAAGGACAAGGATAGAGGCAATTGATACAAGCCTAGAAAGACATATTCATGATAGCCTTCATGAAATAGCCTTCCTGAGACAAGAAGAATAACAATGTTTCCGATACAACATCTTTCATATGAAGGATAGTTTCTTGGTAGCATTACTAAGAAATATCCCCTAGTATGTGTTAGTTCATATTTGAAAATAAGTACATTGAGTAGTATAAGCTACTAAGTACTTATCAATACTCACTTAAGTGGCAATAATAAAGATGTCAAACTTGATATGCAAACCTGGAGTCTTGCTATTGTTCCACTTGAATTGATTTTCTTCTGGGACAAGTATCCTTTCCCACATATCCATTAAACTTAAAACAATTTGATAGAGTGTGTTGATCTTCTGAATTCACTGAATCTGACATCACTGCCTTGGACAAGATCCCTTGTACATTCCTCGCAAACACACTCATGCTAATGATACAGATTAAAAAAACATGTATAGGTACATACCTTTGTTACCAAACTGTGACGACAAACCTTAGAATGACTTTGTTGGACTAGAGGTTTAGCTGCTAGAGGATTGGTAAACCTCATAATGTTCCTTTTTGTAGATTTTTTTTGGGCACAACATACACTTTCTTCATGCTAGGTCTTATGTCTTGATAACTTCCTTCTATTTTGAATTTTGACTGGTCAACCTTAGATTTTGAATTGTTCAAAACATTGACTTTGAATGAAATTTCAAACTTGACGTCTTGGCTTGTTGAGAGTACCAAGAGGTGCGATAGACTAGGGTGCACTAGGTTACCCATGAATTAGGTCAAGCACTTCACTTGAGGTGCCTCAACACGAGGGTTAGGGTTTCATTGTTGCAACACAATTTTGACTGCAACTGCAACTGGAATTGAGCAAATGTTCCCAATATACGTTCCAGTGGTTAGAATTTCCGAAAATATTGTGGGCCCATAACCTTTTGTTATCGGACAAATCAGTAGGTGTGGACACTAACTGATCTCCCTAGATCCACCTGGATCTAGAAAAAAACAAGATAGGACATGACTCTTTCCTTAAGTTTTAGATATTGAATTTACTAACTAAAGAGGGATAGGTGACATACCATTTAAATGTCGCATCCTCCCGCCATCGCCATCCTAGCTCCGTTCCAATGCTCATACAATGATGATCCTGCGAAAGAACGCAACCAACCAAAGTGATAATAATAGCATAAACTCAATATAAACCTATGTATGTGATCAAGGAATCATACAATAAAACACAACAAGCTTTATATGAAAGAATCATATTATTGTATCAAATTAAATTTGAAAGAGAGATTACAACCATGGCCTTGATGTCACAAGGTCCCTTCCAACTGTCCTTCATTCCCCACACACTTCTTGCTCCAAGGATTCTGAAACCATGGATCTGATAGCTACTCACAATCTATCTTGACAAAGCAAATCTCAAAGCCACTCTAACCAAGCTAATAATTTCAAGCCAACCAAAAGATAACAAGCTCAAGAACCCCTTCTCCATGAGAGCTCCTCTCCTTTTATAAGTTGAAGAGGATAAGGTGAGGAGGTTAGGATGATCCCACTAAATCATGAAAGCGAGTAAGATCCAAACCATTCGGATGCCACCTCACCATGGAAGTTTCTCCTTCTAGAAGATTCAAGAAAACGCTTGTTTTTCCCACGTGTAATCATTCTCGCACCCTGCTTATAGTGCAACCTGTGCACTATTCGTACCCTAGCTATGATGCAGCTTGCGAGAATCAGGAATTCTCACACCCTAATACATAGGCAGCCTGCGAACTTCCTTTTTTATAGGGTTTTTACAAGGGAAAATGCAACTTCTTTTCTTAGGAAAAGTTCTTCTCCCTTCTCTCTTCAGGAACTCAGGCCACTGACCCCTCTGAAGGCAACATATAGGTTTACATAATTAACGGTCATAGGGATGACAAAAATAATGTGTAACAGAGAGCCCCCCAAAGTATGAAGTTAGAACAGAGTGATAGCTGAAATACTTTGTCGAGTGTGTGTAGGGAACAAGAAAAAGTCGGTCGAAAACCTGCCAACAAACAAGGAAATACAGTACAATAATATATCATCACTGAGGTAGGCATTCCCATACTCAAAATACAAATGACTCAAAGCATAAATGCCGACATGCAAAGATCCATGTCAATTAAGATAGGTCATGGCCACCAAACATACACTGTGGATCCATGCCAATATGAATCAAATCTGAACATAGCCACCAAAAATACACTGTGGATCTATGTGTTAAAGACTCAAATTTGAACATAGCCACCAGACATACAATGTGGAT
>ML813568.1:100054-115063 GCA_009831015.1 Picea engelmannii | reverse complement strand
TCCACATGCTAGTTATTTAGAGATTTTAAAATTCCACAAGGTTGTACCAATGACACGTAGTAATCTAGGTAAAGAATATTTGTAAGGACCATAGGAAGTCCACATGTTGCAATCTCACACCTAACTTATTAAAAAATTGGCACACTTTCTCACTTGCTTGCACATGAAGTCACTCCCCACACACATAATTTCTATTTTGAATAGTGGAGGTTGAAGTAGGTTTTATCCAAAGGAATTCTAAAACATCCCACTAATCCTTTTGGAAATTATCCACACCCATTTAATTCAAATGAGATTGGTTCACACCCCCAATCTCTCAACCCACCACATCTAAATATTTTCTAAAAACACACTAATTTTTCCTCGACATGAGGTGCCAAAAGAATTTTTTTAGTCTAGGTAGGTATCCAAAAAAAACCCCGTTATTTGGTTCTCACATTTTCAAAAATTAGAAGTTGAGAAATAAGGAACTTTCAAATCCTCCAAGTCAAGTGTTCCTACACCATAAGGCAGGGAGATACCCGTGAATGGTCAAAGGTCGAGGTACGATTGTTCTGCGCATCCCTCCTTGAGTCACACAACTCTTGGAAGGGCATTCATCTCGTGACCCATTTCCGAGGCCAAAAATTTAAATGTCGCACTTTGACCAAGGTAACTAGTGACCAAACTTAGGACATCTACCCAGGTGGAAATTGTGGGCTGCAATTGCACCTTGATCAGATTTTGTGTGGCTATTGGTAAATATTGCCATCTCTTTTGGGATATGCACCCTCTACCCCTCATTATAATTGATTACTTCAACCTTCACTAGTTCCTCTTCTGGTGGCTTCAAACCCCACTATTGAGTTCTTTTAGAAGGCCCGGTGCTATTTGAGAGGAAGGATGATATGTCTTTTACGACATGAGCATTTTTTTTTATTGTTCCCCCATGTGGAAAAAATCCACCTATCCACATCTTCTCTTATTTACAGTTGATTTATGTATGATGCTCATTTGATTACATGAAATTGTGAGTTATACTATCTTGTGAAGGTCCAACATTATAAAAATATCTTGTTCATTTATTTTTCTCTTGTCATCATTTCCACACATTCACTTTGCTATTCGAAAAGCATAGAGGACCCACATAATCCCCGTCATTCTAGATGCTTGTATAATATCGCTCCTATTCTAGGAGGAGTCCCTAGTCTTTCCAACTCACTGGCTCAACCATCTCACACCCCCGTGAGTGCTACTATTTTTGGATCAGCCTTACTTGGTTCCACTTTGCTTGGGTCCACCTCCCAAGGCCATCCATCCACTATTTCTCCTTCACAAGGAGGAGAGGGGGGGGAACTTATTCTCAAGGGAGAAGTACAACCCCACCAAATCTCTCTCAAGGGACAGGTCCACTACTTGCTCACATGATGGATGGAAATAATCCTCCACCAAATCTCCCTATGCCATACTTGACATCCCTTAATATTCCAGATTTAATAAAACTCACTAATGATCCCATTTTGCATGATCCCACTTGGCCCAATATGCCTACCAAGTTACCTTCAGACATTCCAAAGTTTGAAGGAAAACCAGGGGACGATCCCGCCAACCATGTTATGAAATTCCATTTATGGTTCTCTTCAAACAACATCATGGATGACTCCATCCACTTAAGGTTGTTTCAGTCAACTCTCACAGGTTCCTCAACCAAATGGTATGTGGATGAAAAATCAAGGTCCCATGTGACCTTTGAATCATTGGCCAAGGCCTTTTTGTCCTTTTTCCAACTACCAGTTCATCATGATACTGGTTTATAACTTCTCTCAGAGTTAAAAAAAACTACTGCAGTCCATATATCTGATCACATCCATGAATGGCGTCGACATTGTAGTTTGTGTAAAGAGGAAACCATCAAAGAATAACGTCTTGATTGGTTTCTCAAATCACTCGTCTCTTTTATTACCAAGGATGTCGCATCCGCTTTTCCTCAGGTGGAAGAGGAATCCATAATCAAGTCCCAACAATTTGACCTCATCTATGCTCAATCAGGTTACTTTTACATAGTGTTACCTGATGCACCCAGACCCATACCATTTGGCCAGAAAAATCCTAGGATGTCCCGCGCTGCGGATGGGTTGATTGGTTCCATGACACACCACAACCCTTACATACAACCACCACCTATTTATGGTGCACCTTAGTATCCAAAACCCTATGTAGGGCCATATTATTACCCTCCCCCCACTTACCAACAACCATATCATGTTGTTCCCCCTTAGTCATTGGGGGGACCCCCACCGGTACCCCAGATGCATCCGGTCTCTCAGTCAAGTGTGAGTCCACCCCCAACTGCTACATGTGACCATAATAGTTGTGGAGGTACTTTAACTTCCTATATTCCATATGGATCGACTTCCCAAACCAATCCATATTTTCCATTTCCTGGTCCTCCACAACCGGTTTCTCCTCCACAAGGACACCCACATGCCGACATTAATTTTGTTCATCCCTCTCCCATTCAACAAATTTGGGATTTTGAATAGTTGAATACAGAAAATCCATCCCATTATCCGAATAATTCCAAGAATAAAGGAAAAAATTGAAACAATAATAACCCAGGACCAAGAGGAAATAACCCCCAACAAAACCATCCCATTGGGGGAAACCAGAATCAAGGCAACCAAAAAAACCAAGGCGACAATAATCACAAACGACAAGGAAAGAACAAAAAAAAATATCAAGACAAACTTCACTTGCACTCTTTGTGGTTAGTATGGACATTATACTCACCATTGTCTCCAAATTTATGACCTCAAACAGATGAAAGATTCCATGAACATGCAACGTCCTCCAATGTCGCCTACCCCCCAACAAGCCCCACAAAAATACTTGCAACAACCACCTCCAGTCATTCTGCAAAACCCTATTCCACACCAAGGTGTGATGAATAACCAACAGGAGGTACACCCTGCTCCACCCCAAATGGGGTAGTACCAAAACCCAGGTCCCAATCAACTTGGAAATCTGGTTGATCGCAACATCCTCCTTACTAGCGAAGAAGAAATTCTTCTACAAACACGCGGTCACCATTACAGTGTTTCCCATGAATCTACCCCAAACACCTAGAAAATGTCTCCCACTACAATTATATCACCATTGATTATTCCATGCCCTAACACTGAACCAAACCCTCGTATACCACGTATTTTATTATGAAGGAATGTACATAACCATCATGCTAGGGAAGCCCCCCACTACAATCTGGTCAACGACTTAGCAGAGTCTCTTGTAGCCATGTTTGTATTGGAGGTCCTCCAAAACTATCCAACTCAACGGAAATACTTTATTTCCTCCTTGGGGGAAGTTAACCTAGCAGATACTAGACTCATCACCTTTGATATAGATAGTGGAGAACCATGCCTCCCCACCCTGGTATATTTCCAGATACCAGTTAAGATTTAGAACATCACATCTCATTGGTGTATCATCTATGAAGGTGCATCCACATGCATCATGTCCAAACTCATCTGACAAAAACTTGGCTCACTAGAGCTAGTACCATCTGCCATCACCCTTAGAGTTTGTGACGACTGACCATCATCCCCTGAAGGGCTCTTCCAAAATGTCCCCATAAACATTGGGGGAAAACCATAATCATTGACATTGAAGTTATATATTCCCCACTTGATTACAATATCTTGTTCAGACGTAGCCACATGTATGCTATGAAGGCAATGTCCTCTTTTGTGCTTCGAACAATGATGTTCCCCCACAATGGGGAAATCATCACCATCGACCAAATTACACATTATGAGCCTAAACATTCCTCCAACATCGATAACATTCTTCCCCTTGTCTGCATTATATTAGATTGTTATTCTCTCATCGACATGGGTCCTGGAATTTTCCAGAACCCATCCTTGCTGGGGGAATATCATGGAGCACCACCTCTCCTACCCCCCTCAGCACAAGTGTGTGTAGTATCTTCTAATGGAACAAATATCAAAGACACTATTCCTCCCATAGAGTCCTCTCCTCACTTTGACATCCCACCAGTTGAAGAAATATTACCTCAGGAATCCCCTGACAACCCCACTACACCACTTATCCAATATTCCCCCCCTCCCCTCCAGGGGAAAATCCCAGTTTTGGATATAGTCCCCAAAGACATTACCCAAATTCCCTTTTTCTACCCTCCACCTGGAATCCAAGCCTTCCAAGTAGCTACAACCCTCAACCTTCCTAACATGGTTCTTTCCATCCCTGTATGGTATATTCATCCACCCACGGTGGTTCCTCAACTGTATCTCCCTCCTCAGATAGAGGGAATACCGATGCATATCCTAGTACATATTCCTTCCACACCACCACACCCCCAACTGTTGGCACCACTGCCACTGTTGGGGGCAAATGAAAGAAGGAATATCCCACAGCTCCACTTCCTCCCCAATTCCAACCTCCTTATGCACTATGCGAAAGAGAAGGACACCCCACCAATAGATGGCCTACTCTTCCCAAGTTATGCAATCTGATCCAACTCCCTCGAGCAACCACGTTTCTCGTCGCTCCACCAAGTACGTCCACTGCTACTATGGAGTCCTCCACTGCTTGTGACATATGCTCAGAATATGTTGACTACACTCATCATTTCCCATATCTACCTCATTTTCACCATACATTATCCACAGTATGTGAAACATCTCGGCCAGAGCCCTCTTGGCCACTCCCTATGGAGGCTCACATTACTAATATTCGATATATTTCATTGTCAGTCCCCGAGTGAATGAGGTACCCTCCACAATATTGGTACATTCACTTTATGTCCAATAGTCCCTCTCACCCTATTCACAATATCCCATCTACGTCCTCGCCACTTGAGGAGAATAATGCTTACCCATTGACAATTCCCCCTGTCACCTCCCAGGATCCCTATATTCTCTCATTTTTCACTGTGACAAAGATATACTGGAGGAAATCACTACCCCGATTTCCCATGGAATGTTCTCCATCGTCAAGAACTTTTCCTCTCACAAGAGGTCTTTCACCCACTTTATTGGTAGACCCAAGCTCCCATAATCTTCCAAATCACTTCAGAACACTCTCGCTAGATCACCAATAATGTTAATGCAAATGAGGTGGCATAGTGGGCCCACTATCCATATATATGACCTTTTTCCCAACTTCCATACTCTATTACAAGAGACCAAAGCCTTTTTTTTTCGATTCGTTCTCAGCCACAAGATCCTAGTCTCGTCATCTACACATTCACACTCCTCGGGCCATCATTTTCACTTGGCCTCAGAGGAGCCTTTTTCTCACATGATGTTCAAGTATGCATGCTCATGTTCAATTTTATCAAATAATTGTTATATGTTCTTTATCATCAGATATTTTTCATGTCGGGTATTTGTTTTTCAAGTGTGAAGGAACTTGTTCCGCAAGCGTACATCCCCTTGAGGTATATGTTCGACATTGGCATGTAATTATTCCCTCTGTAAATCAATTTCATCTCCCATTCATACCCTATGACATTTACCTTTAGGGTCCTTACATCCGGCTGTGCAGTACCTTTACCTCTGCTGCATTTGAGTATTGTCATTTGGTAGCACTCTCCCCCACATGAGTTTTCCCATTCATAGTTCCCCTTTTCAACTTGACAATCATGCTAATTTCACCCCCTAGGGATGGGAGTCTCAATAGTCATATGCACTTCCAAGAATGAACCCCATACTTCTTCTCATCATATTGCTAGCCTTCCCAATGGAATCCTAGGTCATATCATCTCGGTTCTATTGATTGCACCTCCGCAGTATCATCATCCCTCCATCTCATACACCATCAGTTTGCCCATATGCAGATTGCCTTCCATTCATTTACCTCATATAGAAACCCACCCATGGGGCCCCCACCCTCCACCAGTTTTATTTCAAAAAATTGCACCTTAACAAGCCAAGCCATCTTTAACTGGGGCACACATTTCTGTATCTGTATACTCAACCCAAATTATTCTTTATTTCTTTGGTAATTGTAAAAATTCTTTTCTTCCAGCATATACTTAGATTTTTTGTCGTCACCATTGATTACCTTTTTTTTTCCTCGAAACGCAACCCATGTTGCCCTTGGTTGGGGCATCCACTCTTGTTTCATTCTGACATCGTTCACGAACCCTGAGTATCCCAAGTCCATGTACCCATGATCTCTAAGTTTGTCCACTTTGTTAGCCTCTGCCACAATTTAAACCCATATCTAGTTGTCCCCCTTGTTAGCACTCTGTAAATTTGTTGGGCTGATAAAAAAATGACAAAGGTAACCTACAAACCAAATTTAGAGCTAGGTACTATCCTACTCAGCTTACAGAGGGCTCTCTTGTGTCACTTGGTGTTTCTTTGGAAATCAATGGTTAGGTTTAGTTTGTTTTTTGGGGTTCTTTTATAAATTTGTTGGCAAGGAAGGGGAGGGACATTTAGGGCTATGGAGTCCAAATTATGAAAATGAATGAAAACACTGACTGGTCAGTAGAAATATCCAAAGGATAAAGGCTAAGCAAGGCGATGAATCTGAGTTATAAATTGTAGTTTGTAGAGTGTAAGAAGAAAAAGAAAACAATTAACTGCATCAAAGCATTTATGAAATGAATTCTGAATTAGTTATGAAGAACTTAACATAGTTTAAATTTATTAATCCAAGAGAATCACAAGATGAATTATGGGATTTTAAACTATCCAATTTAAACAAAATACAATGAAAATGGAATTAAAGAACACGGGAAATACATACAAGGAGAGAAGAAAAAACTCATATCACCACCATTAGAATCTTTTCATAGAGACATCAAAAGCTTCTGCATATGTATTCAATTCAGCTACAAAAAATTACGATTGAGTTCAGAACAACTAAAAGGTTCCCTTCCACTTATGCCAACATTGATACATTTGGAACTTCTAACATTTATACAATTCGAGTTCCTTCAATTAGAAACCGATTACAATAGTTGAACTGAAATGTTTCAGCTTCTAAAACTGACTACAATAATTACATTTGACAGTTTCGGTATGGGAACCAATTACAATGATTAATCAAAAAATGTTTCATCAGTTCCAACTGTCAATACCTCTAACTCTTCAGCTTCTGCCTTTTCCATTTGTCCTGTTTTGGTCATCTGTCTGATCTTCCATTTTGGTGACACATGGGCATTATCTGTTGGTTCTTGGAAAACTGCACTTTGTTTTACCCAACCACACTATCTCCTTCCAATGCAAGTCAAAAGGAATATCATAGTCCATCATTTATTTGATTAGGATCTCCAGGTCAATGCAAGAGGCATACATCATGATTGGCATTCTGATCTTCACTATCTTGAACTCATTCAAGATATCAAAATTTGTGATCAAATATTCCACCAAGGTTTCTCCTTTCAAGTTTTCCTCCATTCTTTTAAACGTGGAGTGATTCATTCTGCATTGGGTGAGGCGAGAGTTGTATTCTTCCTGATCATACAATTTTTCCTTTCCATCCCAAAATGGTGGGAGGCCTTTGATGAATAACTCTTCAAACAGATCTTTTAATTCCTGTATACTCTGCTCCATCTGTATGGCCTTGGTTTGGACTGATTTTAGCAGGTTATGATTGGAAATGACCCTCCTAGCCCAGATGATCAATGTAGTCCTATCTTTGACCCCAATGATCTAAATTTCTACAGTGGGGATGGAATTTATCAGGTTTATGGAATTTTGTGCCCACTCTGATGGTTTCTTTTCCAAGGTCTCATTTACAACAGTGCACCTGCTTCTGGCTGTGATGGCCATGTTATATTTTTCATTAATGAAGTTGAAGTACACCCTAAAATTGACAGCTTCAGTAGCAATAGAATCTCAGATGATGTGTTTGGCTCCCTACAACAATCCTTTTCCTCTCAACCTTGTTTTTAGTTTGTCTAATATTTCATGCAAATATTGATTCTCCTTTTGGAACTGATCCATCCTCTCATATTTTGTTTTCATTTCTTGCTTCAATTTCTCTATATCTCCCTTTAGACCTTTGATCTCTCCCACCTTTAGGCTAACTTGTGAAATAGCCTGGACAAGTCCTTCGGTGCTTGGCCCAACTTCTACAGTAGAAGGTACAACTACAACCATGTTTGGTAATTCTATATGCCCTTGTGACCAATTCACTTTTTCTTGTTCTAGCTATAATACCTTGGCCTTGTAGTTCATTGCCTCTTGTCGAAATGCCTCCTTCTCCTGTTCTAAAGAAATGAGTTCTGATGTTTGTGGATTCTCTATGGCAGGCATTTTTAGTTTCTTCTTCAAGCTTTGGATCAACTTGTCTTTTTCTTCTAACAAGGATTTCACTCCCTGAGGGTCTTCAGATTCTAGCCTCTTGACCTAAGCCTTCTAAGCTCTACTGGATTCTTTTTCTTGCCTCAACATCCCTTCCAACTTAATTTCAAAAGTTGACATCTTTGAATTCTTCAGGCTTAGACCCAAGTAATATGAATACATCATGTCACTGGTATTCCTGTGGAATTTCACTTTGTCTGCAGCACTGATGTTTTCATATTTTAGCTTGATCTCAGACACTTTATCCTCATATGCAACTACTACATTGAATGTCTTCTTCTCTACATCTCTCACTATGAACAGAGAAGACTTATGCTGAGATATATTTTCTACTTCAAGGATTAACTCCCTCATTTCACTCATAGCCAAGTTTCCTTTCTCATCATATTTCTTTGCCAAATCTTCTTTAGATTGATAGGATTCTACAGATGCCTTATCAAAGATGTGTTTTGTTTTGCTGAAAGTCCTTGAGTTGCCTTCACTTTGGAGATTTCTTCCTTTCCCAACTTCTACATTGCTTGTGCCACTCTCCAACATATCCATTTTTACTTATTATTTAGGATCTTCCTCTTCTAGATCCACTATCTGTGGGGATTGTGTGATCTTCATCATTTTAGGGGAAGTTTGTTGATTGTGGTGCTCAAGGCCTCTGAACTGCTTCTTTTGTTGTAAACACTTACCTTGGGGACTTTAACTATCATCTTTTGAGGAGTTTGTTGTATTTGAGTCTGGTGTAGGGTTGCCTCCACTTGTTGTGTTTTAGATGATTGCAAGATTGCTTCCATATCAACAAAGACATCTATATTTTCCAATTTGTCAAAACCCTCAACATGTTCATGCTCATAGGGGGCTTGTTTTTTCATTAGTCTTCTCTTGGATATGATCTGATGTGGACCATATATTCTTATCTGTAGTTGTGCAAATCCAAAATCCTTGAGATTTTCTTGGACCTGAGATAAGCATGATCTTGTCTTGACAATGAAGAGTCCAATGATGAAAGGGAATTTGAGGTTGGATGCCTTGTGTAGTTTCAGGAAGTGCTTTGTCTCTGATGTGATTCTTTTCCTAATGAACTCCAGGGAAAATACTCTAGGTGTCAGAAAAAAGGCAGAAGATAGGGGGATTCATGAAAACCATAAACCCATATCACTGTTGAATGCATGAACAACACCCAGTCCCCCACTCTATTTTCTAGATTTGGATGTAAATAAATCCTCATGTCATCTAGGACTCCTGGCAGTCTGGTGTTGAAAATCAGGCTGTAAACCTGTTATCGGGCTAATTGTTAAGTGTGGACACAAATCAGTCCCCATAGATTCACTACGAAACTAGAATAAAACAAGATAGTGCACTACTCTTTCCTTAGATTTCAATTATGTACGTGATCAAGGAATCATACAATATGAACAAATAACATTCATATAGGAAAGAAAAGTATATCTATATTAAAGAATGTGGAAGAAATATACAACCAGATGCCTTGATGTCATCAAGTTCCTTCCAATAGTTCCTTTCTTACCACACACATCTAATATAGAAATTCTAAGACTATAGATCTGATAGCTACTCACAATCTATCTTGACAAAGAAAATCTAAAATCCAACATACAAGCTCCAAAAACTCCAAGCTACAAAACTCAATAACAAGCCAATCTAACTTTCTCCATGAGAGCTATTCTCCTTTTATAAGCTAAAGAGGATAAGGTGAGGAGGTTAGGATGATCCCACTAAATCATGAAAGAGAGCAAGATCCAAACCGTTTGGAGGCCACCTCACCATAAAACCTTCTCCTTCTAGAAGAATCAAGAAGACGCTCATTTTTCCCATGTACAGGAATTTTCCCACCCTAGCTATAGAGCAACTTGCAGAAACTCTGCAACCTATATATAGAGAAACGTGCAGAAATCAGGTATTTCTGCACCCTCCGTATAGAGCAGCCTACGAAAATCCTCCTTAATAGGGTTTTTACAAAGGAAAATACAACTTATTCTCTTAGTAAAAGTTATTCTCCCTTCTTTCTTCAGGAATTCAGGCCACTAACCCCTCTGAAGGAAACATATAGGTTTACATCATTAATGGTCATAGGGGTGATAAAAATAATGTGTAAAAAAACCCTGGGCATGACCTTGTTGATAAAAATGAGCATTGTGATTCTCTTACATTCATTTGATATGAATGTTGCTTCAGGGAACTCTCTCTTGTTTGTTTCCAGAAAAATATTCAGCAAGTATGTGTAATATCTGAAATGTCTTAGGTTCTGAACAATTCACTAGATTCTTGTGGATATTATCAGCTATGAATTTATCAAAGATGATGCAAACTGATTGACTAGACTCTGACTGGAAAAACTCCAACAGAAAACCTAACATGACCTTGACCACATACTTGTCATTATCTAGACATAAAATCTGACTCTGTATGGAACAGGCCCATTGGACTTCAATAACCATGACATTAACACTCATTGACAGGAACAAAATTTCGAAAATATGCTCTGGTTTGACAATTGTTTGCAAAAATAGGTCTTTGACTTATGAGGGACATTCCATGTAATCCATGATTAGATTTTCTTCTTCAAACGGTTCAGACACTGCGGAGGAGGACTCTAGTATGTCGAGGGTGCTTCGAATTGACAAAGTCTCTACTCTACATAGGACCTTGGACCCTCATTTATTTAAGATAAATTTATCTTCCTATGAATTCAGTGAAAGGGAATGTGACCTCGACAACGTACGGGACTATAGTGGCCTAGACTGCTTCAAGGAAGGGTATCTATTTCCCTACATTATCAAACAGATTAGCTCTCGACACGGATATGGGAGAAATGGTGATTACAGTGTCGAACACATCTAAATCTCTGTCAATTAGGGATTCTTCCTTTGACATGGGGTCTTTCTCTTCTACTGACATAACCACAGGGTCCATGGTGGCGATGGAAAAAAACCCGTGAATGAGTGGAAAAGGGAATGCGATTGGCGTGTTATTGAGCTTCAGATTGAATGGAGTGGTTGCACTAACTTTCAACTTTCTAGTATTTGAAAAATAATAAAATAATGACAAGTGTTTCCCCTTATATACTTTTCCAATTTTGGGGGCAAGAGGAAGTGGTTTGGGGAAACCCTCTTATCACCCCAAAATGCACCCAGTGGTGCCACATGGTCCCGAGCTGAAACCATGGTTTACTTTTCAACTCGCATTCATGAATTATCCTCCACGCAAGTCCTCCCCCCGAAATGATCACCAACCATGTAGCACCCACGATCTGAGACCCATCAGGTCCCATCAACTCCGCGCTACCACTATATTTAGCCTCCTCCCGCTAAACGTGGCCCTGTCCTTCAATTTTCCATGCCTCTACATCATTTTAGCACCTCGCTAAGTCCTAGAAACTATATTTCACATAGAAATTGTTATGGTGATAACATGGGATCCAACTAGGGATGCTATCCTTCCTGCGAGGTAGAAAAGAACAACAGACCAAGTACCTACCCATTGGGATATTATTTACTCTTGCAGCTGAATTTACCAAACTTTATTCAGAAAGATCAAAATATACTCAGCATAACTCAAGGCCTTCACCTCGAGCTTTAGTTCTTTTGATTTAACTTCAACTGCTTCAAATGAAAAACAAAATGGTTATGTACAATGAATGGAAAGGGTAATGGTTTATTTAAACAATATAATTTTTGAGGAACCTGCCATTCATAGTTCCTCCTCCAACGATGTCTCCATTACCTTCATGTATCAGATAGAAATTATTCCCATGGTACGCCACGATTTTGAAAGGTCCCAACCATATATGGTCAAATTTCCCATGCTTTCCCTTGTCTTAATTTCTGGCATCCCATCTCAATACCAAGTCTCCCACTTTGAAATCATCCTCCTTGGTATGCCTGTCAAAATCCTTTTTAATCTTGTTTTGGTGTAGCTGAGCATTGTTAAATTATTTTTTTCTTGTTTGTTGGACATTAATCAATTCATATTTTCTTCTTTGAGTGGCATTTGTTTTAACATCCTTCTCATGTAAAAACCTCATCATTGGAAACCCTAATGTAGTAGGAAACATTGCTTATGTGCCATAAATAATCTGGAAGGGTGAAGTAGAAATAGATATTTTTGGAGTGATCCTGTCAGCCCATAGTGCATGGATGAGGTTTTTGTGCCAATCTTTTTTGTTATCTTGCAGTAGCTTTTTGATAATTCTGGTCAACCTTTTATTTGATGACTCAGCCAAACCATTACCTTGAGGGTAATAAGATTTGGAGTGACCAAGAGTTATATTGTAGTCACTGTAAAATTTCTCCATCTTTTTGGACTTAAATGTTGTTGCATTGTCTGTAATGATTTTGATTGGAAGAAAATATATAAAAAAATAGCTTGTTAGTTCTCTTTCTTTCTTGCCATTTGCCTTGCATTGTTATTTGAAAAAGGAAAAGAAATTAGCATAGTGTTGTGTTTTCTTCTCATCTTAAAACAATTTCAAAAGAAAAATAAGAAAGATAATCCTTCTTTGCTAGTGTTCTTATCATTTCTTTTTTCTGCAAGAGTCTTAACAACATCAGTTGCACTACTAGACCTTTTGAGTAAATCAAACCTTAAAAAGAATGCTAATTAAAAATAACTAGACTTTTATGTTTGTAGGGTCCATAAACTAGTTTAGGGTTAGGGCCTTGAATTAGGTTGGAGAGGAAACTCTTCAAGGCTGTTAAAAAAAACATACGATTCTGTGTTAAGGAGTGTAGAAGTCCAGTAACGTGGAAATTATCTAGGACCCCCCTCTAACACAGGGGATAAACACGAGTTCATGTGCGGAAAGGTAGCAGAGATAACCCCTCCAAAGCCGGACCAAGTGTACTAGGGAACACATATAGAGGACTTGTCTTAGGATTTCATTGATCGCATTTGCCACGGAGCTTCGTGGGTCTTGAATCCATTCGAGGTCCTCCGTCATCTTCTAGAACACTTTCTTTCGATACCCTTGATAGGTTTAGGGATTGATACCCTGCTCATTGTGGTCCACCCAATTGTTGACTGTACCCGCCTGGTGATTGTTCACGAGCTGGAAACCTAGTTGCCTTTATTTTAGGGACTTACACAGGTGACCGCAGGGGTATACTGCAGTACTTAGGGCAGACATTGGGCCATGCTTTGCAGATTATACCTGGAGGGTGCTTATGTATATGAGTTTCACTTGCACTGGTAAGTTGCTCTAGTGTTGGTTGGTGTAACTGTTCTTCCAACTAGTTAGTCATTTTCTTGATTTGCCTTTAGGAACTTTTAGTGTGTGCTCTATGTTCCCTAGTTTTCCATAGTGAGTTAGTCAGTATTGTATTTGGGTCTCTGACCTAGGGTGGTAGATCACCCACTCCATCGATTGAGAGGACTTTTCAGTCTTCCTCTTAGAAATGTGGAGACGCCTCTTTATAGGCTTTGTTTTGATAACACTGGTTCTTTAGAGTCAATGTGTGAGACTTTTACGGATTTGAACGATCCCACAAGGGGAGAACCTCTGCATAAGATCTTCATGGCTAAATTTTCTGACGATACCAACCAAGGAACCCTTTCGCAAGGGGATTATTGTGCTTTTACTTTCTTTGGAAATGTTGGTGTCCCTTTGATGGCCACTTTATACATTCCTGGGTTGAATGTGGGATTATCGGTTTGGTTGGGTACCATTCCAAATGTCCCAAATGCTCTTGATGTTTCCCAGTTAAGAACTTCATGTCATGGGCATAATTTTGATGTTCCTTTATCAGCAAATGCTTCTCCTCCTCCTTCTCCCACATTTGGTGAAACTACAGTTACTAGCAATCGAAAGTCTAAACGAAGTAGAAAGGGGAAGAATAGGAAGAATAAATCACCATCCCCTGGCAGTCATGTTGGGGGAAAAAGTACAGTCACTACTAGTTATACTAGCAATAGGTCTGTAGCCTCTGCGAGTCATGTTATCGACCCATCACCAACCTCTGCAATTCATGTTGGAGATGTGAAACCAGCCACCGCTAGTCATGTTGGGGGCATTGATTCTTTTGATAAACCTAGATGGATAGGATGTAAACTTAAGTTCCCTTGTAATATTTGCAAGGGAGATCACCTTATTCATCTATGCCCTGGCATTCCAGAGGTACAAATATTGTGGTCCCTGTCTACAAGCTCTTATGATTCTAAGTCTTCTCAGGTTTTCTCACAGTCTATTCAGCCATTGGTTGAGAAAGTGGTCACGTCGATGCAATCATCAGTTGATCCCACTCCTCTTTTGAGGGGTGAGGTTCCTTTAGACCTTGTAGTCTCTCAGCCTATTCATCCATTGGTTGAGAAAGTGGTCACGCCGATGCAGTCATTGGCTGATTGTAGTAACCGGCTTTTAATTTAAACTAACATGAATTAAAATAGAGCAAAAAATTTTAAAATTCACTAAAAATTCGCTTACTCCAGCATATTCATTCCCAGATTTTGATAAATAAACTAACATTTTACATAACAATTTGCATACAATTTAAATTTAAGTAAACACTTCACAATTTTGAGTTTAAATTAAATGCCTATCTCTGATGCTACTATCTGCAGTAGCTTGAATCTTCGCTTGAACCTTCGCTTGAACACCCCAAAACCGGCCACCCTACCGACCAGTACGCCTGGCCCTAGGACATCTACGGACGTCCTAGCCCTCCGAGCCCAAAACCCCTCAGCC
>ML813568.1:72248-99954 GCA_009831015.1 Picea engelmannii | reverse complement strand
CTCATCCATGCACTATGGGCTGACAGGATCACTCCAAAAATATCTATTTCTACTTCACCCTTCCAGATTATTTATGGCACATAAGCAATGTTTCCTACTACATTAGGGTTTCCAATGATGAGGTTTTTACATGAGAAGGATGTTAAAACAAATGCCACTCAAAGAAGAAAATATGAATTGATTAATGTCCAACAAACAAGAAAAAAATAATTTAACAATGCTCAGCTACACCAAAACAAGATTAAAAAGGATTTTGACAGGCATACCAAGGAGGATGATTTCAAAGTGGGAGACTTGGTATTGAGATGGGATGCCAGAAATTAAGACAAGGGAAAGCATGGGAAATTTGACCATATATGGTTGGGACCTTTCAAAATCGTGGCGTACCATGGGAATAATTTCTATCTGATACATGAAGGTAATGGAGACATCGTTGGAGGAGGAACTATGAATGGCAGGTTCCTCAAAAATTATATTGTTTAAATAAACCATTACCCTTTCCATTCATTGTACATAACCATTTTGTTTTTCATTTGAAGCAGTTGAAGTTAAATCAAAAGAACTAAAGCTCGAGGTGAAGGCCTTGAGTTATGCTGAGTATATTTTGATCTTTCTGAATAAAGTTTGGTAAATTCAGCTGCAAGAGTAAATAATATCCCAATGGGTAGGTACTTGGTCTGTTGTTCTTTTCTACCTCGCAGGAAGGATAGCATCCCTAGTTGGATCCCATGTTATCACCATAACAATTTCTATGTGAAATATAGTTTCTAGGACTTAGCGAGGTGCTAAAATGATGTAGAGGCATGGAAAATTGAAGGACAGGGCCACGTTTAGCGGGAGGAGGCTAAATATAGTGGTAGCGCGGAGTTGATGGGACCTGATGGGTCTCAGATCGTGGGTGCTACATGGTTGGTGATCATTTCGGGGGGAGGACTTGCGTGGAGGATAATTCATGAATGCGAGTTGAAAAGTAAACCATGGTTTCAGCTCGGGACCATGTGGCACCACTGGGTGCATTTTGGGGTGATAAGAGGGTTTCCCCAAACCACTTCCTCTTGCCCCCAAAATTGGAAAAGTATATAAGGGGAAACACTTGTCATTATTTTATTATTTTTCAAATACTAGAAAGTTGAAAGTTAGTGCAACCACTCCATTCAATCTGAAGCTCAATAACACGCCAATCGCATTCCCTTTTCCACTCATTCACGGGTTTTTTTCCATCGCCACCATGGACCCTGTGGTTATGTCAGTAGAAGAGAAAGACCCCATGTCAAAGGAAGAATCCCTAATTGACAGAGATTTAGATGTGTTCGACACTGTAATCACCATTTCTCCCATATCCGTGTCGAGAGCTAATCTGTTTGATAATGTAGGGAAATAGATACCCTTCCTTGAAGCAGTCTAGGCCACTATAGTCCCGTACGTTGTCGAGGTCACATTCCCTTTCACTGAATTCATAGGAAGATAAATTTATCTTAAATAAATGAGGGTCCAAGGTCCTATGTAGAGTAGAGACTTTGTCAATTCGAAGCACCCTCGACATACTAGAGTCCTCCTCCGCAGTGTCTGAACCGTTTGAAGAAGAAAATCTAATCATGGATTACATGGAATGTCCCTCATAAGTCAAAGACCTATTTTTGCAAACAATTGTCAAACCAGAGCATATTTTCGAAATTTTGTTCCTGTCAATGAGTGTTAATGTCATGGTTATTGAAGTCCAATGGGCCTGTTCCATACAGAGTCAGATTTTATGTCTAGATAATGACAAGTATGTGGTCAAGGTCATGTTAGGTTTTCTGTTGGAGTTTTTCCAGTCAGAGTCTAGTCAATCAGTTTGCATCATCTTTGATAAATTCATAGCTGATAATATCCACAAGAATCTAGTGAATTGTTCAGAACCTAAGACATTTCAGATATTACACATACTTGCTGAATATTTTTCTGGAAACAAACAAGAGAGAGTTCCCTGAAGCAACATTCATATCAAATGAATGTAAGAGAATCACAATGCTCATTTTTATCAACAAGGTCATGCCCAGGGTTTTTTTACACATTATTTTTATCACCCCTATGACCATTAATGATGTAAACCTATATGTTTCCTTCAGAGGGGTTAGTGGCCTGAATTCCTGAAGAAAGAAGGGAGAATAACTTTTACTAAGAGAATAAGTTGTATTTTCCTTTGTAAAAACCCTATTAAGGAGGATTTTCGTAGGCTGCTCTATACGGAGGGTGCAGAAATACCTGATTTCTGCACGTTTCTCTATATATAGGTTGCAGAGTTTCTGCAAGTTGCTCTATAGCTAGGGTGGGAAAATTCCTGTACATGGGAAAAATGAGCGTCTTCTTGATTCTTCTAGAAGGAGAAGGTTTTATGGTGAGGTGGCCTCCAAACGGTTTGGATCTTGCTCTCTTTCATGATTTAGTGGGATCATCCTAACCTCCTCACCTTATCCTCTTTAGCTTATAAAAGGAGAATAGCTCTCATGGAGAAAGTTAGATTGGCTTGTTATTGAGTTTTGTAGCTTGGAGTTTTTGGAGCTTGTATGTTGGATTTTAGATTTTCTTTGTCAAGATAGATTGTGAGTAGCTATCAGATCTATAGTCTTAGAATTTCTATATTAGATGTGTGTGGTAAGAAAGGAACTATTGGAAGGAACTTGATGACATCAAGGCATCTGGTTGTATATTTCTTCCACATTCTTTAATATAGATATACTTTTCTTTCCTATATGAATGTTATTTGTTCATATTGTATGATTCCTTGATCACGTACATAATTGAAATCTAAGGAAAGAGTAGTGCACTATCTTGTTTTATTCTAGTTTCGTAGTGAATCTATGGGGACTGATTTGTGTCCACACTTAACAATTAGCCCGATAACAGGTTTACAGCCTGATTTTCAACACCAGACTGCCAGGAGTCCTAGATGACATGAGGATTTATTTACATCCAAATCTAGAAAATAGAGTGGGGGACTGGGTGTTGTTCATGCATTCAACAGTGATATGGGTTTATGGTTTTCATGAATCCCCCTATCTTCTGCCTTTTTTCTGACACCTAGAGTATTTTCCCTGGAGTTCATTAGGAAAAGAATCACATCAGAGACAAAGCACTTCCTGAAACTACACAAGGCATCCAACCTCAAATTCCCTTTCATCATTGGACTCTTCATTGTCAAGACAAGATCATGCTTATCTCAGGTCCAAGAAAATCTCAAGGATTTTGGATTTGCACAACTACAGATAAGAATATATGGTCCACATCAGATCATATCCAAGAGAAGACTAATGAAAAAACAAGCCCCCTATGAGCATGAACATGTTGAGGGTTTTGACAAATTGGAAAATATAGATGTCTTTGTTGATATGGAAGCAATCTTGCAATCATCTAAAACACAACAAGTGGAGGCAACCCTACACCAGACTCAAATACAACAAACTCCTCAAAAGATGATAGTTAAAGTCCCCAAGGTAAGTGTTTACAACAAAAGAAGCAGTTCAGAGGCCTTGAGCACCACAATCAACAAACTTCCCCTAAAATGATGAAGATCACACAATCCCCACAGATAGTGGATCTAGAAGAGGAAGATCCTAAATAATAAGTAAAAATGGATATGTTGGAGAGTGGCACAAGCAATGTAGAAGTTGGGAAAGGAAGAAATCTCCAAAGTGAAGGCAACTCAAGGACTTTCAGCAAAACAAAACACATCTTTGATAAGGCATCTGTAGAATCCTATCAATCTAAAGAAGATTTGGCAAAGAAATATGATGAGAAAGGAAACTTGGCTATGAGTGAAATGAGGGAGTTAATCCTTGAAGTAGAAAATATATCTCAGCATAAGTCTTCTCTGTTCATAGTGAGAGATGTAGAGAAGAAGACATTCAATGTAGTAGTTGCATATGAGGATAAAGTGTCTGAGATCAAGCTAAAATATGAAAACATCAGTGCTGCAGACAAAGTGAAATTCCACAGGAATACCAGTGACATGATGTATTCATATTACTTGGGTCTAAGCCTGAAGAATTCAAAGATGTCAACTTTTGAAATTAAGTTGGAAGGGATGTTGAGGCAAGAAAAAGAATCCAGTAGAGCTTAGAAGGCTTAGGTCAAGAGGCTAGAATCTGAAGACCCTCAGGGAGTGAAATCCTTGTTAGAAGAAAAAGACAAGTTGATCCAAAGCTTGAAGAAGAAACTAAAAATGCCTGCCATAGAGAATCCACAAACATCAGAACTCATTTCTTTAGAACAGGAGAAGGAGGCATTTCGACAAGAGGCAATGAACTACAAGGCCAAGGTATTATAGCTAGAACAAGAAAAAGTGAATTGGTCACAAGGGCATATAGAATTACCAAACATGGTTGTAGTTGTACCTTCTACTGTAGAAGTTGGGCCAAGCACCGAAGGACTTGTCCAGGCTATTTCACAAGTTAGCCTAAAGGTGGGAGAGATCAAAGGTCTAAAGGGAGATATAGAGAAATTGAAGCAAGAAATGAAAACAAAATATGAGAGGATGGATCAGTTCCAAAAGGAGAATCAATATTTGCATGAAATATTAGACAAACTAAAAACAAGGTTGAGAGGAAAAGGATTGTTGTAGGGAGCCAAACACATCATCTGAGATTCTATTGCTACTGAAGCTGTCAATTTTAGGGTGTACTTCAACTTCATTAATGAAAAATATAACATGGCCATCACAGCCAGAAGCAGGTGCACTGTTGTAAATGAGACCTTGGAAAAGAAACCATCAGAGTGGGCACAAAATTCCATAAACCTGATAAATTCCATCCCCACTGTAGAAATTTAGATCATTGGGGTCAAAGATAGGACTACATTGATCATCTGGGCTAGGAGGGTCATTTCCAATCATAACCTGCTAAAATCAGTCCAAACCAAGGCCATACAGATGGAGCAGAGTATACAGGAATTAAAAGATCTGTTTGAAGAGTTATTCATCAAAGGCCTCCCACCATTTTGGGATGGAAAGGAAAAATTGTATGATCAGGAAGAATACAACTCTCGCCTCACCCAATGCAGAATGAATCACTCCACGTTTAAAAGAATGGAGGAAAACTTGAAAGGAGAAACCTTGGTGGAATATTTGATCACAAATTTTGATATCTTGAATGAGTTCAAGATAGTGAAGATCAGAATGCCAATCATGATGTATGCCTCTTGCATTGACCTGGAGATCCTAATCAAATAAATGATGGACTATGATATTCCTTTTGACTTGCATTGGAAGGAGATAGTGTGGTTGGGTAAAACAAAGTGCAGTTTTCCAAGAACCAACAGATAATGCCCATGTGTCACCAAAATGGAAGATCAGACAGATGACCAAAACAGGACAAATGGAAAAGGCAGAAGCTGAAGAGTTAGAGGTATTGACAGTTGGAACTGATGAAACATTTTTTGATTAATCATTGTAATTGGTTCCCATACCGAAACTGTCAAATGTAATTATTGTAGTCAGTTTTAGAAGCTGAAACATTTCAGTTCAACTATTGTAATCGGTTTCTAATTGAAGGAACTCGAATTGTATAAATGTTAGAAGTTCCAAATGTATCAATGTTGGCATAAGTGGAAGGGAACCTTTTAGTTGTTCTGAACTCAATCGTAATTTTTTGTAGCTGAATTGAATACATATGCAGAAGCTTTTGATGTCTCTATGAAAAGATTCTAATGGTGGTGATATGAGTTTTTTCTTCTCTCCTTGTATGTATTTCCCGTGTTCTTTAATTCCATTTTCATTGTATTTTGTTTAAATTGGATAGTTTAAAATCCCATAATTCATCTTGTGATTCTCTTGGATTAATAAATTTAAACTATGTTAAGTTCTTCATAACTAATTCAGAATTCATTTCATAAATGCTTTGATGCAGTTAATTGTTTTCTTTTTCTTCTTACACTCTACAAACTACAATTTATAACTCAGATTCATCGCCTTGCTTAGCCTTTATCCTTTGGATATTTCTACTGACCAGTCAGTGTTTTCATTCATTTTCATAATTTGGACTCCATAGCCCTAAATGTCCCTCCCCTTCCTTGCCAACAAATTTATAAAAGAACCCCAAAAAACAAACTAAACCTAACCATTGATTTCCAAAGAAACACCAAGTGACACAAGAGAGCCCTCTGTAAGCTGAGTAGGATAGTACCTAGCTCTAAATTTGGTTTGTAGGTTACCTTTGTCATTTTTTTATCAGCCCAACAAATTTACAGAGTGCTAACAAGGGGGACAACTAGATATGGGTTTAAATTGTGGCAGAGGCTAACAAAGTGGACAAACTTAGAGATCATGGGTACATGGACTTGGGATACTCAGGGTTCGTGAACGATGTCAGAATGAAACAAGAGTGGATGCCCCAACCAAGGGCAACATGGGTTGCGTTTCGAGGAAAAAAAAAGGTAATCAATGGTGACGACAAAAAATCTAAGTATATGCTGGAAGAAAAGAATTTTTACAATTACCAAAGAAATAAAGAATAATTTGGGTTGAGTATACAGATACAGAAATGTGTGCCCCAGTTAAAGATGGCTTGGCTTGTTAAGGTGCAATTTTTTGAAATAAAACTGGTGGAGGGTGGGGGCCCCATGGGTGGGTTTCTATATGAGGTAAATGAATGGAAGGCAATCTGCATATGGGCAAACTGATGGTGTATGAGATGGAGGGATGATGATACTGCGGAGGTGCAATCAATAGAACCGAGATGATATGACCTAGGATTCCATTGGGAAGGCTAGCAATATGATGAGAAGAAGTATGGGGTTCATTCTTGGAAGTGCATATGACTATTGAGACTCCCATCCCTAGGGGGTGAAATTAGCATGATTGTCAAGTTGAAAAGGGGAACTATGAATGGGAAAACTCATGTGGGGGAGAGTGCTACCAAATGACAATACTCAAATGCAGCAGAGGTAAAGGTACTGCACAGCCGGATGTAAGGACCCTAAAGGTAAATGTCATAGGGTATGAATGGGAGATGAAATTGATTTACAGAGGGAATAATTACATGCCAATGTCGAACATATACCTCAAGGGGATGTACGCTTGCGGAACAAGTTCCTTCACACTTGAAAAACAAATACCCGACATGAAAAATATCTGATGATAAAGAACATATAACAATTATTTGATAAAATTGAACATGAGCATGCATACTTGAACATCATGTGAGAAAAAGGCTCCTCTGAGGCCAAGTGAAAATGATGGCCCGAGGAGTGTGAATGTGTAGATGACGAGACTAGGATCTTGTGGCTGAGAACGAATCGAAAAAAAAAGGCTTTGGTCTCTTGTAATAGAGTATGGAAGTTGGGAAAAAGGTCATATATATGGATAGTGGGCCCACTATGCCACCTCATTTGCATTAACATTATTGGTGATCTAGCGAGAGTGTTCTGAAGTGATTTGGAAGATTATGGGAGCTTGGGTCTACCAATAAAGTGGGTGAAAGACCTCTTGTGAGAGGAAAAGTTCTTGACGATGGAGAACATTCCATGGGAAATCGGGGTAGTGATTTCCTCCAGTATATCTTTGTCACAGTGAAAAATGAGAGAATATAGGGATCCTGGGAGGTGACAGGGGGAATTGTCAATGGGTAAGCATTATTCTCCTCAAGTGGCGAGGACGTAGATGGGATATTGTGAATAGGGTGAGAGGGACTATTGGACATAAAGTGAATGTACCAATATTGTGGAGGGTACCTCATTCACTCGGGGACTGACAATGAAATATATCGAATATTAGTAATGTGAGCCTCCATAGGGAGTGGCCAAGAGGGCTCTGGCCGAGATGTTTCACATACTGTGGATAATGTATGGTGAAAATGAGGTAGATATGGGAAATGATGAGTGTAGTCAACATATTCTGAGCATATGTCACAAGCAGTGGAGGACTCCATAGTAGCAGTGGACGTACTTGGTGGAGCGACGAGAAACGTGGTTGCTCGAGGGAGTTGGATCAGATTGCATAACTTGGGAAGAGTAGGCCATCTATTGGTGGGGTGTCCTTCTCTTTCGCATAGTGCATAAGGAGGTTGGAATTGGGGAGGAAGTGGAGCTGTGGGATATTCCTTCTTTCATTTGCCCCCAACAGTGGCAGTGGTGCCAACAGTTGGGGGTGTGGTGGTGTGGAAGGAATATGTACTAGGATATGCATCGGTATTCCCTCTATCTGAGGAGGGAGATACAGTTGAGGAACCACCGTGGGTGGATGAATATACCATACAGGGATGGAAAGAACCATGTTAGGAAGGTTGAGGGTTGTAGCTACTTGGAAGGCTTGGATTCCAGGTGGAGGGTAGAAAAAGGGAATTTGGGTAATGTCTTTGGGGACTATATCCAAAACTGGGATTTTCCCCTGGAGGGGAGGGGGGGAATATTGGATAAGTGGTGTAGTGGGGTTGTCAGGGGATTCCTGAGGTAATATTTCTTCAACTGGTGGGATGTCAAAGTGAGGAGAGGACTCTATGGGAGGAATAGTGTCTTTGATATTTGTTCCATTAGAAGATACTACACACACTTGTGCTGAGGGGGGTAGGAGAGGTGGTGCTCCATGATATTCCCCCAGCAAGGATGGGTTCTGGAAAATTCCAGGACCCATGTCGATGAGAGAATAACAATCTAATATAATGCAGACAAGGGGAAGAATGTTATCGATGTTGGAGGAATGTTTAGGCTCATAATGTGTAATTTGGTCGATGGTGATGATTTCCCCATTGTGGGGGAACATCATTGTTCGAAGCACAAAAGAGGACATTGCCTTCATAGCATACATGTGGCTACGTCTGAACAAGATATTGTAATCAAGTGGGGAATATATAACTTCAATGTCAATGATTATGGTTTTCCCCCAATGTTTATGGGGACATTTTGGAAGAGCCCTTCAGGGGATGATGGTCAGTCGTCACAAACTCTAAGGGTGATGGCAGATGGTACTAGCTCTAGTGAGCCAAGTTTTTGTCAGATGAGTTTGGACATGATGCATGTGGATGCACCTTCATAGATGATACACCAATGAGATGTGATGTTCTAAATCTTAACTGGTATCTGGAAATATACCAGGGTGGGGAGGCATGGTTCTCCACTATCTATATCAAAGGTGATGAGTCTAGTATCTGCTAGGTTAACTTCCCCCAAGGAGGAAATAAAGTATTTCCGTTGAGTTGGATAGTTTTGGAGGACCTCCAATACAAACATGGCTACAAGAGACTCTGCTAAGTCGTTGACCAGATTGTAGTGGGGGGCTTCCCTAGCATGATGGTTATGTACATTCCTTCATAATAAAATACGTGGTATACGAGGGTTTGGTTCAGTGTTAGGGCATGGAATAATCAATGGTGATATAATTGTAGTGGGAGACATTTTCTAGGTGTTTGGGGTAGATTCATGGGAAACACTGTAATGGTGACCGCGTGTTTGTAGAAGAATTTCTTCTTCGCTAGTAAGGAGGATGTTGCGATCAACCAGATTTCCAAGTTGATTGGGACCTGGGTTTTGGTACTACCCCATTTGGGGTGGAGCAGGGTGTACCTCCTGTTGGTTATTCATCACACCTTGGTGTGGAATAGGGTTTTGCAGAATGACTGGAGGTGGTTGTTGCAAGTATTTTTGTGGGGCTTGTTGGGGGGTAGGCGACATTGGAGGACGTTGCATGTTCATGGAATCTTTCATCTGTTTGAGGTCATAAATTTGGAGACAATGGTGAGTATAATGTCCATACTAACCACAAAGAGTGCAAGTGAAGTTTGTCTTGATATTTTTTTTTGTTCTTTCCTTGTCGTTTGTGATTATTGTCGCCTTGGTTTTTTTGGTTGCCTTGATTCTGGTTTCCCCCAATGGGATGGTTTTGTTGGGGGTTATTTCCTCTTGGTCCTGGGTTATTATTGTTTCAATTTTTTCCTTTATTCTTGGAATTATTCGGATAATGGGATGGATTTTCTGTATTCAACTATTCAAAATCCCAAATTTGTTGAATGGGAGAGGGATGAACAAAATTAATGTCGGCATGTGGGTGTCCTTGTGGAGGAGAAACCGGTTGTGGAGGACCAGGAAATGGAAAATATGGATTGGTTTGGGAAGTCGATCCATATGGAATATAGGAAGTTAAAGTACCTCCACAACTATTATGGTCACATGTAGCAGTTGGGGGTGGACTCACACTTGACTGAGAGACCGGATGCATCTGGGGTACCGGTGGGGGTCCCCCCAATGACTAAGGGGGAACAACATGATATGGTTGTTGGTAAGTGGGGGGAGGGTAATAATATGGCCCTACATAGGGTTTTGGATACTAAGGTGCACCATAAATAGGTGGTGGTTGTATGTAAGGGTTGTGGTGTGTCATGGAACCAATCAACCCATCCGCAGCGCGGGACATCCTAGGATTTTTCTGGCCAAATGGTATGGGTCTGGGTGCATCAGGTAACACTATGTAAAAGTAACCTGATTGAGCATAGATGAGGTCAAATTGTTGGGACTTGATTATGGATTCCTCTTCCACCTGAGGAAAAGCGGATGCGACATCCTTGGTAATAAAAGAGACGAGTGATTTGAGAAACCAATCAAGACGTTATTCTTTGATGGTTTCCTCTTTACACAAACTACAATGTCGACGCCATTCATGGATGTGATCAGATATATGGACTGCAGTAGTTTTTTTTAACTCTGAGAGAAGTTATAAACCAGTATCATGATGAACTGGTAGTTGGAAAAAGGACAAAAAGGCCTTGGCCAATGATTCAAAGGTCACATGGGACCTTGATTTTTCATCCACATACCATTTGGTTGAGGAACCTGTGAGAGTTGACTGAAACAACCTTAAGTGGATGGAGTCATCCATGATGTTGTTTGAAGAGAACCATAAATGGAATTTCATAACATGGTTGGCGGGATCGTCCCCTGGTTTTCCTTCAAACTTTGGAATGTCTGAAGGTAACTTGGTAGGCATATTGGGCCAAGTGGGATCATGCAAAATGGGATCATTAGTGAGTTTTATTAAATCTGGAATATTAAGGGATGTCAAGTATGGCATAGGGAGATTTGGTGGAGGATTATTTCCATCCATCATGTGAGCAAGTAGTGGACCTGTCCCTTGAGAGAGATTTGGTGGGGTTGTACTTCTCCCTTGAGAATAAGTTCCCCCCCCTCTCCTCCTTGTGAAGGAGAAATAGTGGATGGATGGCCTTGGGAGGTGGACCCAAGCAAAGTGGAACCAAGTAAGGCTGATCCAAAAATAGTAGCACTCACGGGGGTGTGAGATGGTTGAGCCAGTGAGTTGGAAAGACTAGGGACTCCTCCTAGAATAGGAGCGATATTATACAAGCATCTAGAATGACGGGGATTATGTGGGTCCTCTATGCTTTTCGAATAGCAAAGTGAATGTGTGGAAATGATGACAAGAGAAAAATAAATGAACAAGATATTTTTATAATGTTGGACCTTCACAAGATAGTATAACTCACAATTTCATGTAATCAAATGAGCATCATACATAAATCAACTGTAAATAAGAGAAGATGTGGATAGGTGGATTTTTTCCACATGGGGGAACAATAAAAAAAAATGCTCATGTCGTAAAAGACATATCATCCTTCCTCTCAAATAGCACCGGGCCTTCTAAAAGAACTCAATAGTGGGGTTTGAAGCCACCAGAAGAGGAACTAGTGAAGGTTGAAGTAATCAATTATAATGAGGGGTAGAGGGTGCATATCCCAAAAGAGATGGCAATATTTACCAATAGCCACACAAAATCTGATCAAGGTGCAATTGCAGCCCACAATTTCCACCTGGGTAGATGTCCTAAGTTTGGTCACTAGTTACCTTGGTCAAAGTGCGACATTTAAATTTTTGGCCTCGGAAATGGGTCACGAGATGAATGCCCTTCCAAGAGTTGTGTGACTCAAGGAGGGATGCGCAGAACAATCGTACCTCGACCTTTGACCATTCACGGGTATCTCCCTGCCTTATGGTGTAGGAACACTTGACTTGGAGGATTTGAAAGTTCCTTATTTCTCAACTTCTAATTTTTGAAAATGTGAGAACCAAATAACGGGGTTTTTTTTGGATACCTACCTAGACTAAAAAAATTCTTTTGGCACCTCATGTCGAGGAAAAATTAGTGTGTTTTTAGAAAATATTTAGATGTGGTGGGTTGAGAGATTGGGGGTGTGAACCAATCTCATTTGAATTAAATGGGTGTGGATAATTTCCAAAAGGATTAGTGGGATGTTTTAGAATTCCTTTGGATAAAACCTACTTCAACCTCCACTATTCAAAATAGAAATTATGTGTGTGGGGAGTGACTTCATGTGCAAGCAAGTGAGAAAGTGTGCCAATTTTTTAATAAGTTAGGTGTGAGATTGCAACATGTGGACTTCCTATGGTCCTTACAAATATTCTTTACCTAGATTACTACGTGTCATTGGTACAACCTTGTGGAATTTTAAAATCTCTAAATAACTAGCATGTGGAAATATGGGTCCTTTACAAATCCTTTAAACTCCCTAAATGTTGTTTACACTAAGAAAGATTTGAAACTATCCTATATTGCAAGCATCTGGGCATGTATGGGCCCATTACTTTGATCTTTAAACTTCCCTAGATTGTGATGTAAACTAAGAAAGAAATTTCAAGAAACTATCATAAGTTTGCAACATGTGGGCATGTATGGGCCCTTACAAAATTTAATATGATTTCAAAAAGCTAAGAGGAACCCTACGGGGGCTTTGTCCTCTCCTAAATATTGTTTTTTTAAGGGAGATGAAATGTCCCTTTAACCACCTTTCGGATTCTCAAGATTACAATAGGGTGCGAGAGACGAGCATACTCAAGGGTCAAAGTTAACTTCTAGTCCCAGTGTAAGTGATTTATGTATGATAGCAATAATCTCAACTTAAAATTTTACAATCCAAATAAGCCATCAATGTGGAAAAAAAGAAAAAGAGGAGAATATTGGTTCTTTTTACCTGCTAAGTGCCTATGTTAGCTAACCTTTCATATGGGAAAGGACTCTAAGTGGAGTGCATTTTCCTTACAAAGTTCATGAAAGAAAAAATATGAAGTCTAGGGGTCTTCAAATCATCATAAAAACCCTTACAATTTTGAAAAACTGAAGATATGCACGGGTTACAACTCTGACAGGTGCGCATTGGGTGAAAAATGCACAATGAAAATAAGTATGTGGTGTGCAGAGTGCGCAGAGTGCACGTCTGTAGGAAAAAAAATCTGTGCAGTTCCTGTCATGCATTGGGGGAGAAATTGCCAAGTGAAATTGTTAAGAACCAAATATCAATATAGCATAGAAAAACCTCAGAATAAGTACTCAACGCCTTGAAAAAGAGAGAAATTAAAATAGTAAGCCTCTTCAATGGGGAAACCTCTTTATGACCACATAAATGTACAATTACAAGATGATTCAAAATGAAAATGTCTCCTTGGTATATATAGGAGACTAGGAGGTATAATTACAACTAATGGCCTAAAACCGACATAAATAAAATAACAACACTGATATAATATGCCCTAATTAAGGGGTAATGAGTCACTATTTAGGGATTAACATTCCCCTCCCCTTGAGACAAGTGTTGTCTGCAACGCTTGAGTAACTCTATATGCTTCTGTATACAATAATCATCTTCCCAAGTGGAATCTTTAGCTGGTAGTTTCCTCCATTTAATGAGATACTCTGAAATGGATCTATTCCTCAGCTGGTGAATTCTTGTGTCAGTGATGGCTTCAGGATCCAATATGATTTTCCTTCTTCATCAAGTTCTGGAAATATATTTTGAATTGGGATCTTGTCACCTATAACCTTATTTAAGCATGAAACATGGAAAACTGGGTGTACTCGTGAAGATGCAGACAAATCCAATTTGTATGCCATAGTACCAATCTTTTGCAACACCTTATAAGGGCCATATTACTTTGGTGATAATTTATTATCCTTCTTGGATTGCTTGAGGGACATCTGTTTGTATGGTTGTAGTTTTAAAAACACCTAATCTCCTACTTCCAAACTTCTTTCACTACGATGTTGATCTGCTTGTTGTTTCATACGATTCTGTGCCATGGTCAGGTTGTCCTTTAATATTTGGAGAACTTTTTGTTGATTCTCTATGTGATCTTCCACTGCTTGAACCTTAGATTTTTCTTTTAAATAAGAAGTGATGGAAGGAGGGTGGTATCCATAGAGTTCCATAAATGGTGTCATTTTTGTTGCAGTATGAAAGGAAGTATTATACCACCATTCCGCCAAGTGTAACCATTTGAACCATTGTGTTTGTTTGTCAGAGATGAAGCAATGAAGGTAGCCTTCTAGAAGTTTGTTCAATATATCAATTTTTCCATTAGATTGAGGATGATAGGATGACCTATGAGCCAATTGAGTACCCAAAAAGGAAAATAATTATCTCCAAAAATGTCTAGTGAAGATGGGATCTCTGTCACTTATAATAATCTTTGGGCTGCCATGTAGCTTTTGAACTGTCTCCATGAATGCGATGGAAACTGTACTAGATTTGAAGGGATGAGAGAGTGCACAAAAGTGTGCGTACTTGGTCAATCTATCAAAAATCACCATGATGACACTCTATCCTTCAGAGTTCGGTAAACCTGTGATGAAATCCATGGAAACCTCCTCCCAGCGCTAACTTGGGATGGATAATGGTTGTAAAAGACCTCTTGTCGCTCTTGCAACAATATCGCTACCTTGTTGCTCTTGCGACAATATCCCTTCTGTGTATCTATTGCGACGACATGCCTACCTTGTTTCTCTTGTGGCGATTTTCCTTCCTTGACGCTCTTTTTGACGATTGCCCTTCTTTGTCACTCTTGCGATGATATCCCTTATTTGTCACTCTTGTGATGATATCCCTTCTTTGTCACTCGTGCGACACCAAATGTTGGTTTTCTTTATTGCGACGACCAACATTGGTTGTCGGGCTTGTAACAACTCCTTGGGTCATCGATCTTGCGACGATTTTCTAGGTTCGTTGGACTTTCCATGGCACATGAAGCGACATTTGGGAGACCAAAGATTCAACGTAATATCCATGACATAACGTCGCAAGAGCATCGAAAGAGTCGTCACAAAATGACCCAAATTTACTACTAACATTTGGTGCAACGTTTGATGTATACCACCTCCATATTTGTATCTTCCCAAGTTGCAAGTCTCCTCCAAAAGCTAGCCTGTAAGAACACTTAGGTAAACAACGCTACAAATATTCTATTTCTACTCATCAATATTAGGTTTATATATAAACCATTATGTATAAATCAAATGAAAAACATAAATATATCATTTGGGATAGGAAAAAGATTCTTTTATTCAAATCCAAATATTGAAAATTACAACCTTTGTAGTTCGATGCTCCGCAAACCTGGTCCAGGCTCCTCTTAATTTTGCTCCAAGTGAAATATCCCAATTTCTTCTCTTACAATCAGCTAATCACTTTAGGAAAAGGGAAGGGATTGTATAGGAGAAATGGATAGAGAGGGAATGCTGAGTGTAACATCCCAAGGCCGAGCCCCAGTTGTAATTATGAATGTAACATGTTTTGTAGGATGGTGGGCCAAGCATTTATAAGTTGGTAGGCTTATGTGTTTATTAGGCCGAAGATCCTAGATGTTAAAGGCCAGGAGCCTATTTTGTACATGTAAATATTCATATTATTAATATAAACAACATCACTACGTGTAGACCTACCACGAAGAAAGAGTATGAGGGACTAAGCTCCACTAGGCTGGGTAAGGGAGGGGGCTAAGAGGCTAGGAAAAGGGGCTAAGCTTGAGGGCTTAACCCAAGGGAATATTATAATGTATTTCCTTATATTACTAAAGTTTGGGGAATTAAACCCAGTTATCCTAAGTTCCTTTGGGAGGAGGAACGAGTTCCAATTGGAGAGGAACATGCTCCTAGAGAGCCAAGTGTCACCCAGGATGCATGCAAATTTATGTGGGAATTTCCACCGTTGTTGGGGGTTCACGAACCATTCTGGCCATATTTCCTTACGAGTTCTCTCTCATCATGGGGACAAGGTGAGCCATCCATTTCCTCATATTCAATCATGCACTGAGTAGGCACGCATCTAGCCAATTCCGCCATTGTTGAATACTTTACCTTCATGAACCTGTGTAAAATGTTGAGTCATCCCTTGCTTTACTAGAGTTTTCTACTGTGGTTACCTGGTTGAATTAAGAACTAGTTTGAAGAGGCAGGTTGTCAGGATTGTGGGTAACTCTCCCAGGTGAGAGAGTGTGTATAGAAGAAGAAAGATATCAATCCTATGAGAAACTCTCTCCAGGTGAGAGAGTGTGTTGAGGAAGTGAGTTCTCCTGGAGGGAGTCCAGTAGCAACTACAAAGATATGAGGATTATGTTCGGCCTGTTGTTGAAGCCCTAGAAGGGAGGTGGAGAAGTCAATGGATTGTGTGACAATGAAGGTGTATACTCCTAGGGTGGGACAGGCATGTGGGGAATGGGAGTCTGTGAGAAGTGGGCGTAAGTGGCTTCTTGGAGGAAATCCTTCTTGTTGTATTGTGAAGCTTCATGTTGTCCTTGTACTTTGTGATAGAAGAAGAAGGTTGCCAGTCCTATGAGAAACTCTCTCCAGGTGAGAGAGTATGATGAGGAAGTGAGTTCTCTTGGAGGGAGTCCAGTAGCAGCTACAGAGCTCTGATAATTCAGTCCAGCATGTTGCTGAAGCCCTGGAAGGGAGGTGGAGCAGTCGATGGACTATGTGACAATGAAGGTGTACACTTGATCCAAATTTTATGAGTAGAACATAATGAATACAGATTATTAACAGGTTCTTAACACAAAATAATAGAGATACAGTAAAATTGGTTTTCTATTCAATAACAAAATAAGTTGAAACTGTAAAATGCAACGGAAACAAGCTTGCTGGAATGGTGTAGGCTTATATCTGAGAAGAGATGTGATGGCTGCGCTCATTCACAAGAACATGATTACAATGAATATCGAAAGGCCTTTTTAAAAATAAGCAAGAATTCCAAAAACCCTAGACATCCAAAAACCCTAGACATCCAAAAACCTAACCCTAGGATATGAAGTGCCGAAAGTCATGTGGGTCTCGTTTGGGTAAGTTAGTACATCAACTTCCTGGGATCGTAACTTTTCATACGACTTTCATTTTATGTGTATGATATCCTATTAGAAAGGTATCGCGAAGGAGATTTATTGTGGGTGCAATATTGAAGGAAATATGATATTGCAAACCTGTTTTCCCAAAAAAATTCGTCTAGGGCCTCAAAACGGCTCTAGAAGTGAAAACTGCTAAAAATACTAAATTACCAAAATTGCCAGAAAGATGTTTTGAGCCAGTTGGAAAAGGTGTGTGGCCACCGATATCCACCTGGATCAATCCTCCCTCCTTAGAAAGCAATGGTATCCATTGCGTTGAGGTCCCCCATCAGATGAGGAAATTTCTGCTAAATTTGGCCCTGAGTGAGCCACTTGCCTTGGTGCAGGAGCTTCCCTGCTTTGATGACTCGATAAAGATGGATCCTTTTCTATCGAGTGCCCTTGATCTATGTGTGGAAAATCTAATCATTGGATTCCTATTGTATGAAGTTGGGTTTGAGCTCTATTGGTGTCATTTGTTCTGCTAGTTCTGAGGTGTCCAATAATGGTGGGAAATAAGGGTGAAGGAGATCCATGTTGAACACTGGATGCAGGCCAAGGAAAGGAGGAATGTTGAGATCAAAATAATTATCCCCCATGGCATTGGTGATGGTGTACGACCCATTATTGAGTGGGAGAAGCTTCCGATGGGGTCATGTAAGGGCTTCTTTCTGCAAGTGCAACCAAACTTTGTCACCCACCTGAAACTTATGTGGCACCCGATGTTGATCATGGAGTTGTTTGTACTTGTCAATGGACTTATGTAGGATATCCTAAACCTATTGGTGGATGTGATGGATCTGCTCAATGAACCATGTGGCTTTGTCAACTTCAGTTGGAGCAGGAGATGCATTGGTTGAGGTGACCACAAGGGGAAGTGCAACATCTATGGGGCCCAATGGTTGGAATCCCAACCCCAGCTGAAAGGGGCTATGGTCAGTTGAGCTATGCAGGGCTCGGTTGTAGCTATGTTGGAAATAGGAAAGGGTCTTATCCCATGTGTGAGAGTTCTTTTAATTATACATGCAAAGGATATGCACAATCATTCAATTTACGACCTCGGTTTAGCCATCTGTCTCTGGGTGGAAGGCCGTGGATTTGGTGAGCTTGGTGTCCAGCAATGACCAGAGGCTCGACCAGAATGTGATAATAAATCGACTGTCCTGATCTGAGACAATGGTTTGTGGGATTCCAAAATCTACATATACTTGTTGAAAGAAGATCTTGGCAGTGGCCTCTGTTGTGATTCTCTTCTTGCAGGCAACCTAAATTGCCATCTTAGAAAAGTGATAATCCATGACAAAAAACAGTCATTTCCCCACTTAGTGGATGGTAGGCCCAACATGTAGTCCATTGAGATGGATTCCCATCACCTGTTAGGAGTAGGAAGAGGCATGTACAAGCCCTATTTCTTAGTGGTTGATTTGGCAATAACGCAGATAGTGTAGGACCTAATATACTTGCTGACCTCCTGTCAAAGTTTCAGCCAGTAGAAATGTTTATGTAGCATCACCATTGTATTTTCGACACCGAAGTGTCCTGCCACCCGACTCTAGTGGGATTCCCAGATCAACTTCGCTCACTCACTTGATGGAACAGAGATATGGCCCAAATGACACAACAACCCATCGTGAAGATGGGAATTATCGACAACTGTGTTTGCACCCAACATTTGGTAGGTGGTGGAAAATTTTGGGTCTATCTCATAGAGTTGGGGCCATCCAGAGGTCTCATGGCCGCAAGAGTTTAGCACCGTGGTGAGTGTCGCGACTAGCAGTCTGCTGAGGCAATCAATGACGTGATTGGTGCTTCCTGTTTTATACTTGATGTTGAGGTCAAATTGATGCAAGTATGTGGACCACTTTTGATGGTGGTCATTCTGCAATTTTGCTTGTGTTTGCATGAACTTCAGTGGCTTATGATTAGTGTGGATGACTGTCTCCTTCCCAAGAATGTAATGTCTCCAATGGCGGTAGGTTCTCACAATGGAGTACATTTCTTTTTCGTAAGTAGGGTACTCATAGACAACATCTGATAGTGTCTCATAATGATAGGCCATGAGGTGGTCGTGTTGAGTGAGAACGACACCCACAACATAGTCTGAAGCATATGTCTCGATCTCAAAGGGTTGTTGCAGGTCTAGTAGTGAAAGTACTGGTGATGAGCAGAAACATTGTTTCAAATCATCGAACACATGTTGTTGGGACCGACCCCGTGCAAAGTTTTCCTTACCACCACCCCTGGTTATTTGGGTGAGGGCCCATGCAATATGGGATAATCCCAACACAAACCTATGGTAGAAATTGGCAAGACCCAAGATGCGCAGAAGATCGGTGAGTGTGGTTGGGGATTTCCAGTCACAGATGACTTGGATATTGGATAAATCCACATGTACTCCATGTTTATCAATGATGTATCCCAGGTAATGGACCCTGTCCATGCCAAAGGATCATTTTTCCAATTTGACGTATAGCTTGTGCTTCCGCAGGGTGTGCAAAACCTGCTGAATATGATGCAAGTGTTCGACCCAAGTCTTGTTGTAAATGAGAATGTCATCTAGATACACCACTAAAAAAGTATCGGTGAATGGTCGCAGGATATTTTCCATCATCCTCATGAAGGTTGTTGGAGAATTTGTCAACCCAAAAGGCATGACCAACCATTAAAAAAGGCCTTCCTTTGAATTGAAGGTGATCTTCCATACATCTTTCTATTCTATCGAGACCTAGGGGTAGCCAGACTTCAGATCAATATTACTGAAGTATTTGGACCCTGTGATTTGAACAAGGAGATCGTCGATTCTGGGAATCGGGTACCAATTTATGATTTTGATTTTATTCAGAGCCTGGTAATCAATGCAGAGTCGCCAGGTTCCATCTTTCTTTTGTACCAGCACGATTGGGCTCCCGTAAGATGATGAGTTGGGATAGATGTGCCCCTTGTGAAGTAGTTCTTGAATCTGTCACTTGATCTCCTCATTCTCTAACAAAGAGTGACGATAGAATGGCCCATTGGGAAGTAGTGTGCTGGGGGTTAGATCGATGGGGTGCTTGACCTGGCAGTGCAGAGGTACCCCGGTAGGTGAGGAGAAGATATATTATTATTCTTCCATGACCTCATCTAATTTCTTTTGCTGTGTGGAGAGGTCAGACGCAGAGACCCTGGATGTGGTTGTGATCTTTCACTTATTCTGAGAGAGAATCATGAAGACGAAAAACTTCCCCGTCTAAGAGACAACCTTCCTGCATTGCTTAGCAAAGATAAAGGAAATAGAACTAGGTGGGACTGCCTTGGGTATCCTGTACAATTTCCTATTCAAAGTAATAATAACACTACAAGGACTAGACTCATATACAACATGACATTTCCATAAATAAGGTTGGCCCAAAATAACATCACAAACTTTGAGAGGAGAAAAATCACACAATACCTCATCTTTGAAGGGTTTGATGTCGTACGACAGTTGGCACTATTTGTTGATGCAGAGATCACTTCCTTGGCGGAGCCATCCAATGGTGTAGGGTTGTGGGTGTGACGTTGTCAGCAGGGCCAACCACTTGATGAACTCTGCTGAGATGAAGTTCTTCTGGCTACCGCTATCAATGATGAAGTGCAGTGGGGTTCCTTTTACCCACATTTTTGAATGGAAGAGACACTTTCCTTCTTATGGCTCGTCTGGTTCACCAGGCTGGAGCTTGGTGGTACCAACCGTGTCACTGGGTTCCATGTCAAAGATCCATATTCCCCTTTCTGGTTATGTCTCAGAGTCAGAATCTGCATTTGATTCTGAGGCTTTCACTTCAGCCACCAACGACTACTTTGAGCGGTAGTCAACAGTTTTATGGAAAGGGATATTATGGAAGTCGCACCAATTCCCGGTATCTTTCTTTGTCTTTCTGTTGTCGTTCTTTTCTTGCGGCTTGGACTGGTTTTCTTGATACTGTCCATATTTTTACTGTCCTTTGTTTTGTGGGTTGGGACCACCCTTTCCTGGATTTTGTTCCGCGGGGTTCCCAGGCCCAAATTGCTGCATCTTTTGTTTGAGCTTCTGCTTGATTTTGACAGCTTATAGGTAGGTCACACCCAAGGATGAGATGTCCAGAAAATCCATTTAGGTATGGATGTATCTATGAAGAGAACCGTGATACTTGAGCACCAAATGTCACTCTAAATCTTTGATACCCAAATTGGTGCACAAGGTATGGAAGATATTTGTGAAATCTGGCACTTCTTGGTCTCTTTCTTGCCACAGTGTGGTCCATTTGGTGTACAAGTCATCATAACTTATGATAGGGTAGTATAGTTCCTTGATAGAATCCTTGAAGGATTCCCAAATGGCCATGATTGTAAATAATGAGGGCTCCTTTGTTTCCTTTTGCTCACATAAATTTTCCCACCAATATTTGACATGGGTGTTAACGGGTAAATCTATAGATGCAAACATGAACTAATCCCCCTAGATCCACCTGGATCTAGAATAAAACAAGACGAAACATGATGCTTTCCCTAGGTTTCAATCATTGATTTTAAATACCAAATAAGGAATAGATAGCATACCTTATGAATCGATTCCTTATGTCTTTGTTGATCCTGCCTTACTTTGATGTTCCTCTGAGATCAGATATGCAATAGCACAAATCAACCAATGTGAAAGAAACAATAGTGGAATTCAATGACAACCTAAACATGTGATCAAGGAGTCATGTAATAAAATATCAATCATTTTATGGGAAAGAGACGTGCCATCATATTATATTAATGAAAGGTAGAAGATACAACCTAATCGCCTTGATGTTGCAAGTTCCCTTTCAGTGGCCCTTTGTTCTGACACACACATACATCTGTTTCGACATTTGCATGAATATTTCTCTAAACAACTTGATGGATGAATGGAGACCTCAAGCATCACTTGAAATAGGTTTCTTTACATAGTCTTCAACCTATTCTTTCTTCAGTCTCTATGCTTCTTTATGCTTGTACCTCTAACCTTTTCCATGAGAATCCTATCATTATATAGGAGAAAATGAAGTGGTTAAAGAGATGAGGATGATCCCATCAAATCAAAGAAGTCAGTAGGATCATAACCATACAAACGCCACCTCATATTTCCAGAAGATTCCACTTTTAGAAGCTACTAGAAATTCCTTCCTCTTTTAGTTTTAAAGCGTTTCTGTGACCTGCCTATATAGCAGCCTGCGGAAATCCCACGGGCTAGCTATAGTGTAGAATGTGGAAATCAAGGATTTCTGCACTGTGTAAAGGGAGAATCTGACAATGGCCTTCCAAAAATGCATCTTGCAAGGGTGGAAAGAGGTTTCTTTTCTTAGGCAAAAGATTATATTGGGAACCTGAACATATATTTATGTAATCATCATCAGGGTGACCAAAATAATGTGTAACAGAATGCCCCCCAAAGCATGAGGCAGGAACTCGAGACAACCAAAATACTTTGTAGAATAGGTGTGTATGTGTCAAGAACTAGGGGCGCACCAATCAGGAACCTACAAACAATAAAGCATCTGTACAATATCACACCATGTTTGAAGTAGGCATTCCCATGTTCAGATCATAAATGATTGAAATCATAAATGATTGAAATCATAAATGTAGGTCATGGCCACCAATTATACAATGTGGATCCATGTCAACAAGATTTTACATAGCCACTAGGAATACACTGTGGATCCATGCATTGAGAAGTCAAGAATGAACATAGCCACAAGACATACAAGGTGGATCTATGTTTCAAAAAAAATCACAAATACTCCATCGCAACCTGGACCAAAAAATGATGAAGTCCAGGGTCTTCAATCCATCGTCCGTTAGTACAATTCTAGTCACATGATTACAAATGTTGAAGTTGAACGTGAATAGAAACCACTTGATTACCATTCATTAATGAAAATTGTTAACAAGCACAAGGGAGGTCACCATTAATGCCAATACTCCCAAGGTACTCCAGTACAATCTAACAAATGTGAATAAATGAGTTGAAGTCGAACACTTGATAGAATCTCTTGATCAGGGATCAATGATGTGGATCCACTGTCGAAAGTGAAGAAACCTGCCATTGAGGCATGCAGGCTCTAAGGTACTAATTAATTTCTAATTCTTTTTCCTAGATAATGAGCTGAAGTCTACAGGAAAAGACTCGTCACAAGAGGGCCTTGATGTATCCCCCATCAATGACACGAAATAAGTAACATATTTAGGGTAGATAAAAATACATATGTGACTTGGGACTGACACCAGGAAGGTCGACATGGTAAGAATGGACAATTGCAGATGACTGACTTGATAGAAGGTTTCATTTGAACTTCTCTTGAACATATGAATGACACAACAATGATCTTGGCAGTATTGACTCAAAGATGACCCAAGATGTGAACTTGCAGAAGGTCACACAAGAGACAAACAAATTACCCAACCCATATTCAAATGATGAAGAGGGGTGTCATGTTCAAGAGTGATGCTTACTACCATTAATATAGATATAGAAACAGATTCCTTTTCCAAATTCCCCCCCACCATTTCTGGCGAGTACCTCTTTATTTTTACGCAAGCTTGAGGAGGATAACATATGCTCATCAATTTAAGCTTATCCTTTAGACGAGTCCCTCGGAGTAAATTTAATGAAACCTAAGAAGGAGTGGTTCGGTCCCATATGGGTCTGTCGATGTTTGTTTAACGAGTCCAAAGATATAAAACTCGAAGGTTTTTCATGTTTATAGAGTCTGGAAAAACACTTAAAGAGAACTCTCTCAGTTCCTTTTTCGTAAAATAGTTCAATAGGACCGAAAAAGTGATAAACTATATCCCATCAAACATTTTCTTCAAATACTTTTATGAGTGTGAAAATAACAAGGTCGTTCAACAATCTTTTCTTTTTTAGGGAGCATGAAAAGAGCTTAAAGAGTTCTCCATAGGTTTCGTTGTTTTCATGTTACCATAGCGAGTATGAAAAGATGAAAAAAGTATATTCGGTTACATTCTCATTGATTTTCAAGCCCAAGAACAAACAAATACTATGCTCGAGGTTTTTTCTAAAAAACCCTAAAAAGTGATTATACATGCGACCAAAACAAATAAAAAACAAAACGTCTATACTTCGCTATCTAAGGTCCTAAATTTTTCCTACAAGAAACAAAACACTTACAAGACCTTTAGAGTTAATGGTTTTTTTTATTAAAATGTATTTATATATGATCTAGGTGGATATCGGTGGCCACCCACCTTTTCCGACTGGCTCAAAACAATTTTCTGGCAATTTTGGCAATTTACTATTTTTAGCAGGTTTTAATTTCTGGGGCCCTTTTGAGGGCCTAAATGAAGGTTTTTCATGATTGAGGTTCTCAATGATATTTGAATGAATCATTGAGCCCCCAAAATGAATCTCCTTGAAGATACCTTTCCAACGAGCTGTCATACGCCTAAAATGGAGATCATATGCAAAAGTTACGACCCCGGGAAGTTGAAGTACTAACTTACCTAAAGGGGGCCCACATGAATTTTGGCGCTTCATCTCCTACGGTTAGGTTTTTGGATGTCTAGGATTTTTGGAATTCTTGTTTATTGTAAAAATGCCTTCAGAGCCTCATTTTAATCATCTTCTTGTGAATGTGAGTAGCCGTCACATCTCTTCTCAGAGATAAGCTGCCACCATTCTAGCGAGTTTTTCACTCTGTATTTTTACAGTCTCTGTGCATTTCTTTCATTAATAGAAATCATGTATTACTGTATATCTGTGTTTATGGTTTCATCTCTGATACATTTCTTTTATATTATTGAATATCTGTGATATCTCTGTGCATTTCTTTATTATATCTTCGATCTCATTTCGTGTTGAAAATAATCCGAATCAATATAAAACAAAATATTAGGAAAAATGATAAACAGGTAATAAATAGAAGAAAAAAGTCTTTTTCACCATTTTATTTTCACTTGGTCAAAAACTTACCAAAAACCCTTGTTTTTTACCTCAACTTTGGTGACGGATTGCAGAGACCACATGGGATCATTCAACGAACAGATTGTGTAAAAGAGGTAAGAATATCATCTTCTATCTTTTTAACGTATTAATTTTTGTTTTTAATGGTAAAAAATCAAGATTTTGTGATGATTTGGGATTGCTAGTCGTGCGCTGGGGCCGCTGCGAGTGGCCTATAATGGGCCCTATGGAAATCAAGAATTTCTGCAGGTGCGTTAAGGCGCACTCATGGAAATTCCGCACTGTACTTGAAGTTTGATGGTGGTGGCCGGAAAACTAAAATGAAAAGTGAACGTTGAATCAACAAAAATCCCCAAAAAATGTTGAAAAAGTGTGCTAAAGATCTTCTCTGTTTCCCATGCAAGTGTTTTCTTGAAAAGATGTTGGAATGGAGAGAGCGTGAGAATGAAGAAGATGATATTATGGGTTTAAATGATTCAGGGACTGTGAATGCACTCTGGGAATGTGGTCTATTAAAATTCTTCAAAGTTCAAGGCATGAGAGCCCAACGAAGATTACTAGAATATATGGTTCATATTGTTGGTTGTGGAGCTTGATTATCTTCCTGATTCATAGGTCTTTTCTTTCAGTTGTGTTTATACCCCATGAAGTATTTACACCCCAGAAGTATGTACACTCTTCCACGTGGGGGAGTGCAGAGGGGGGTACCCCCTCTGGGGGGTCCGGGGGTTCTATCCCCCCGACTGGTGGGTATGGGGGTGAGTGGGCCCCCAATGGGGGTTCGGGGGTGAAGCCCATGAAGGAAAAATTGCCTTGTAAATGTATATTGTAATTTCATTGTAAATCTGGACCATTCATTATAAGGTCGCATATCTAACGATAGAGATTGTGTTAGGGTTTTTTCCCTAGAAGGCAACCCTCTTTTACGAGGGAAGTGTATTGCGTCTATAGTTGATGGCGAATATTGTTTTCTGAGATAGGATACCATGAGAGAAAGACGAGGAAGTTACAACAGGTTTGTTGTAGGTTGTATCCCTTCATATGCTGGATAATAATAAAGGAAGGACTTGGCAATTTCTCTGGTGGACGTAGCCCACACTGGGTGAACCATGTAAATATGTGTCTCTATTGTATTGTGTATCTTCTGTGTTTTTTTACCGCATTTGTTTTATTTTATTGCTCCACAGTCCTGTTTTTATAACAACTGGTATCAGAGAGAAAGGTAACTCACAGGAAAAGAGGGTTCCTGGTTCGAGTGGGAGAAATGTTGGAAGATGGAAAGTTTAGGGTCGAGAAATTTAATGGCCAAAAATACTAATTATGGAAGATGTAGATGGGAGACTATTTATATCATAAGGATCCATTCCTACCATTGGGTGGAATACCAAAGAATCTAGCGGCTATGAAGGATGAAGAATGGGAGATTCTTGAAAGAAAGGCTCTAGGAACGATACGGCTGAGCCTGGCAGTGTCGGTGGCTTTCAATATTTCCAAAGAAAAGACAACGAAGGGTTTGATGGATGCATTGGCCAAATTGTATGAAAAACCCTCAGTGTCCAATAAGGTATTTCTAATGAAGAGATTATTTAATATGAAGATTTCGGAAGGTGGGTCTGTTGTAGATCATTTAAATGATTTTAATATGGTTATTAATCATCTAAGTTCTGTAAAAGTGGACTTTGATGATGAGGTCAGGGCTCTTATAATCTTTTGCTCATTACCAGAAAGATGGAATGGCTTGGTCATGGCTGTAAGTAACTCTGTCTCTAGTTCAAATACTTTAAAATTTGATGATGTTGTTGGTGTTATCCTTAGTGAGGAAATGCGACGGAAAAGAGCAGGTGAGACATCAGGAAATGCGTTGAACATGGGAAGACAAAAGGATAGAGGAAAGGGTTTCTGGAACCATGGGAATTATAGGAAGGGAAGATCCAAATCCATACTTGGAAAGATAGAGTGTTGGAATTGTGGGAAGAAAGGACATCTGAAGAAAGACTACAGAGCTCCAAACAAACAAAGAGATGGATAGCATGAGAGAAATCAGGAAGCAAATGTAACAGGTGATGTGTTACAAGATGCTTTGATTCTTTTTGTAGATAATATTTCTGATTATTGGGTAGTAGATTCAGGGGCTTCATTTCATAACACACCCCATATGAAACATTTTCTAGATTATGTTCAAGGTGATTTTGGACAGGTTCATTTGGGTGACGATGCACCATGCAAAATCATCGGAATGGGAAAGGTAGAAATAAAACAACGCAATGGAAACCAATGGTTGTTGAAAGAAGTAAGACATGTTCCATATTTAAGGAAAAAATTAATTTCAACAGGGCAGTTGGAAAGTGAAGGTTGTATATCCATATTTATAGATAAGACGTGGAAGGTCATCAAAGGATCATTGGTGATAGCGAAAGGAGAGAAGGTAGGTACATTGTATTTATGTACTGGTAATACTGACTCTTCTATGTCTTTAGCTTCTACAAGAGTGGATACAACATTGTGGCATCATAGGCTTGGACACATGAGTGAGAAGGGGATGCATATACTTCACAAAATAAATTTGTTGCCAGATCTTAAACAAATTGATTTGGACTTCTGTGAGCATTGTGTTTA